>JBAMJV010012468.1:0-36886 GCA_037951105.1 Echinarachnius parma | reverse complement strand
TCCCAGGCTGAAGTAAAGGTTCAACACTCAGTACAGTGAGAGAGAAAGATAAAGAAGTGAAGAAAGCAGCAAGGAGAGACAAGCGACGGGTCACCGAGCAACTTGCTGAAGAAATAAACGCAGGGATCAGTAAAGCAAACCAAGCTTTTGCCATGCTCAGAACCATCTGGAGAAGCACCGGATTAAATATCAAGACAAAGATTAAGATCTTCAGGAGCAATGTCCTAAGTGTTCTTCTCTATGGATCATAATGCTGGAAAACCACCGTCGCCATTAAACATAAGCTAGAAGTGTTCCAAAACAAATGCCTCCGGTGCATCATGAAGATATTATGGCCCAACATCATCTCCAATGAAGATCTTCACAGACAAACTGGAATGATGCCCATGGAACAGACCCTTGAGAAGCGCCGATGGAGATGGCTTGGGCATGTTTGCAGAATGTCGCCCAACTCCTTTACAAGGACTGCGATGCGATGGACACCACAGGGCAAACGAAAGCGAGGCCGACCAAAAGAAACATGGAGACGCACCATTCAAAATGACTTGAAAGGCAGAGGACTCTCCCTCAACACAGCCCCCATGTAGCAGCAGATAGAGGCAGATGGAGATCCCTCCTGTCGCCTCAAGCGCCTGATGGCACAGACGAGGATTGAGTGAGTGAGTGAGTGAGTGATAAAAGGTTACATATCCAGTTGAGCCAGTCGTGTTTGTCTTTATAGTGTCTTATAACCGATAACAGTGTCAAAGACCCCGTTTACAGTGCAGGGCCGGGCCGAGCCGCGGCTCGGCCCTGCCTAAATTGCGGTACTCGGCCCCCCAATTTTGTGCGTTTACAGTGGCGGGCTGCGAATTTTTTTTTTCGTACGCGTAAGAGCAAATTTGATTTTTTTTTCTACGTCTTGAGAGAGTCGTAGTGGCGCTCTGCGTGTAAACAAACCATTATTTTGGGGGCGTGCAGGGGTCACAGTACAAAGGCGCGTTATTTGCAATGAATTGTTTTCCCAATTTGGTACCGCATTTGGCCCTTCGTGCGTTTACAGTGAGAAAAGGCTGGGCCGAGCCGCGGCCGAGACCACCTCAAGAGCGGGGCCAAATGCGCGGCCACTTTTGGTACCGCATTTGGCCTTTTGAGCGTTTACAGTGAAAAAAAGGCCGGGCCGAGCCGCGGCTCGGCCCTGCCTAACTTGCGGTACTCGCCCCCCCCCCCCCCCCCCCCACCCCCCCCCAATTCTCTGCGTTTACAGTGGCGGTCTCGGCCCGGCCGCCCTTTCAATATCTTGTCGTAGTGGCGCTCCGCATTATATTGTATTTCTGTGTAAACAAACCATTATTTTGGGGGCGTGCCGGCGTCACAGAACAAAGGCGCGTTATTAGCAATGAATTGTTTTCCCAATTTGGTACCGCATTTGGCCCTGCGTGCGTTTACAGTGAGAAAAAGCGGGGCCGAGCCGCGGCTCGGCCGCGGCCGAGACTACCTCCAGAGCGGGGCCAAATGCGCAGCCACTTTTGGCCCCGCATTTGGCCTTTTGAGCGTTTACAGTGAAAAAAAGGCCGGGCCGAGCCGCGGCTCGGCCCGGCCTTTTTTTCACTGTAAACGGGGTCAAAGTGGCCACCTGTCTGTAGATCGAGGTACCCTGGGTACAGTGGTCATTGAATTATTTATTTTGGGTGGTCTCAATACACAGGTTCGACTGTCGTTATCAAAAGGTCCGAGGGGTGGATTACAGACACTGGCGTATTAAGAGGGGGGGGCTCCTGCCCGAAATCCCCCCCCCCCCCCCCCCAGTGGCGTACCCAGGATTTTTTCAAGGGGGGGGGGTTATTTCGTCAGCCAAATTTCTGTCAGCGGGGGGGGGGGGGGGCTTTGAATATTTAAAATCCAACAGCCCCCCCCCCCCCCCGCCCCTTGAAGAATTCCTGGCGACACCACTTCTTACAGATGATCTCTCTTTTTGTTTTGTTTTTCCCCCGAGACTTTATGTGGCTGTGTGAACGCATGCGTACTGGCATATTATTTAACATTACATTTAACTACATAACTACGTTATTCAATGCCTATGTTTACCCCGAGACTTTCTGTGACTGTGTGAACGCATGCGAATTGATCTGTCATTAAACATTAAATTTAATGAGTACGTAATTCAATACCTATGTTCTATTCCTCCGAGACTTTCTGTGACTGTGTGAACGCATGCGTACTGGCCCTTATTTAACATTAAATTTTACTACATAACTACGTAATTCAATCCCTATTAAAGCCAAATGACAGTAATGGGACACGCCCCAAAAGTGAACAGTACGCTCTTGTCAACAAACAATGTGAAAGAATATTATATATTAACTAATATAGGTTTATGAAAATATGGCCAAGAAACCGCCTATTAATTGATACATTTGCAATTTTAGAAAACGATTTGCATACAAATCGATATTGCCGACGGTTGTATTTTGAAATGCACATGCATACGATGCATTTAACGATACTAAGGTTAGGATTTTACCACACAAGCCCTTTTTTTAAATACTAAATCAACAATATTGATCAATTCGTTTGGCCAATATAGATGTTTTCGGTAAGGCTTTCCCAATACTGTTATTTGGTTTTAACCACGGTCTGGCCTATAAATACAGATGATGTTTTCCGGAATATTGTTATGCTGATTTCGGTTTCATTCAATACAAGACGTATTTAGAAGGAAACCAGGCCGATTTGTTTATGTAAGAGAAAGATCAATGAAGTGCATGTAAAATAAATAAAATTAATTAGGAACACTTAAAGGTAGTTCAGATTCGTCAAATGAGATGCGCGGCGCCATCTTGCATACGCGTTGCGGACGGTGCGTAATGCACGTTAGCTCAGTGTCATGCGGTGCGCGCAAACTAACCCAGTTCAAAATGGCGACCCGCTATGTAGCATCCCCACGCTTGATGCCCTTTAAGAGGAGAATATCCGAGTTATGCCTAGGTCACAAATGCTCCGGGCGCCGTACGAATTTCTCCCTACGGCGGATTTCCTACGATTTGGGGAAATTGTGATATCGTACGATGTCTGTGGTATCTTCATAGAGCTGTATATAAGAAAGCTATACTTATACAGCTCTATGGGTATCTAAGAGTATCTACCACATATTTGCCGGGGCCCGTATGACTTTTGGCTTTAAACAAAACATAAATCGCACGGCTCCCGTGAACACAATCTTAGTGCCTGTACGCATTACGGTGCTCTTGCGGTGACTCCACGGTACCCGTACGATTTGAGTGGCAAAAATAGTCAGTCTCAAAATCGTACGATATTCGAGGGGGAAAAGGCTGCGGTGTCCTTGCTGTGCCCGTGCGGTGTCCGTGCGATGCTCTCTACGACGTGTCTACGGGCTTATGGCAAGTAAAAAATCGTACGATGCATTTTTTTTTAAACTCCGCGTTAAACAATTTGTTGACATCGTACGTCGACCGCACGATAGCCACGGCACCCTTACGGGCGCCGCAAGATTCCCGCAAGATTTCACCTAAAAGTGGCATCGCACGGGCGCCGTATCCCAAATCGGAGCGTTTGTGACCTATAAGCATTAATTGTTCAATTGGCATTGTGTAGATACAATAAAGGTGTGTGTGTGTGTGTGTGTGTGTGTGTGTGTGTGTGTGTGTGTGTGTGTGGTGTGTGTGTGTGTGTGTGTGTATGTGTGTGTGTGTGTGTGTGTGTGTGTGTGTGCGTGTGTGTGTGTGTGTTGTGTGTGTGTGTGTGTGCGTGTGTGTGTGTATGTGCATAATATATGTGTGTCAACCTGCCTATACAGTTACCACAAGTGGCGTAGCTACACGCGCACACACACACACATGCACACACACACACACGAACACACACACATAAACAAGACTATCATAAACAGTAGATAGTTTTAAGTTTAACACTAAATCTATATGATTATCTTTTGGTCAAGTGAATTAAGTCTTCATTTTTGTTGTCAATATCCCGTTATTAGTGTTATTGTAGCTTTACCATGGGCGTACCGAGGGGGGGGGGGGGGGGGGCGGGGGTGCTTGGGGTGTTCAACACCCCCCTATAGCAAAAAAGTTACTGTTTTAGGTATTCAAACACACCCCAACTACGCCCCTGAATGAAGCTAAAACACCACCCCCCTCCCCCCCCCCCCCCCCCCCCCTTGAACAAATCATGGGTACGACTATGAACTTTACTACATGTATTTCGTAGAGATCAAACGTATTAGCCGGAACTATAGTTTCGGGTCCCTTTAGTAGCACTTCGAAATACATGTACTCATATAAATATTATGTAATAGTTTCATCACCATTGTCATCATATCCAAACACATTAACACGCATAAACACAATGTTATGCACTTCATGTATAGTCTAACCTGTCTAGAACGTTCACACAAGGGAAAGAGAAAATGTGGTCTTTATCAACAGGTGGTCTCTATAGCCAAGGGGGCGTTTCATAAAGATCCTAAGTTGAACTTAACTCTAAGTTGGACTTAAAAAGTATGGAAAGCCACTAGTTTCTTTAAATAATTGTTGTAAAAGTGCTTTTTCAAGGGCATAAAATGTTGGATTAAAATCATTAATATTTGCTATTATCAAGGACGGTTTATGTTATTTATGTTATTGATGTAACATTGACCAAAAGTTTAAAATTCTTGTTTATTGCTGTTTTAATATATTGTATTCCAAGGCTACAAACGGCTTTCCATAATAGTTAGGTCCAACTTAGAGTCAGGTTCAACTTAGGATCTTTGTGAAACAACCCCCTGGTCTCTATAGCCAGGTTCATTTACATGTAAACTTCATTCAAGGGAGTCGAGATAAGTGGTCTCCGAAGACAGGTGGCCTTTCTCTACAGGTGGTCGCTAGAGCAGGTTTGAATGTATAGAGTAGTGAAGTTTGATGTCATCAATGATGTCATAAACATCTTTTTTTGGAATTTTCAAATTTGGACTTCATTTTCAGAAAGAGCATAACAAATAATGTCCAAATACAGAAAATCAATGGAATAGGTTACGTATTGGCTGAGATATGCCCATCCGAATGATTTTTGTTGTCAATGGGCAATCAGTGTTATTATGAACCAGTGCACTATAACACTGATTGCCAGTTATGAACCAGTGCACTATAACACTGATTGCCCATTGAAGTTAAATTCATTCGGATGGGCATATCTCAGCCAATACGTAATATATTCAATTGATTTTCGTTATTTGGACATTATAATTGATGCTCTTACGGAAAATGGAGTTCAAATTATATAAATTCGAAAAAAAAAGTGTTTTTATGACCTCATGGCTTCTGTACTCTATTAAATTTTGGGATCATGTACAAAGAACACAAGTAAAGAAACACCAGGAAGCGTGAATTATTTTATATATAAAATTTGTAAGTTAATTTCTCATATTAAAAGATAATTAATTAAACACTACATGATTTCATGCAAAAATACATACATGCAAAATACTTTAGAGCAGTAATAAATAACTTACAGTTTATGTACACAAGAGTTGTAGATGACGTGTACCTAAAAATAGTATGTACATTGTACGTATTACAGCAATATTAATTGATGGTCATGACCATATATGGATAACTTCTACATGAGAAAGTCTCACTGACTATAACAATCGAAAGCATAACTTGTTTACACTTTTAATTTTGCATCTGCTTTCATTGAATTTGTATTTGGAGATAAGGAAATGGATCGGATGATAAGATCAAAGGTCAAATCATAGTGCTCAGTCTACAATACTGTTAAATATTCTTCTTTTTAAAAATAATTATTTCACATTGAGGAAGCACCGATATTACAAATATTGGTTTAAGGGGGTAGTCTAGTTTTGGTATAGAGGGCGTCGCGCGCTGCACGAAAAAAAATTTTTGTGAGATAATGAAAAACTCAGTGTACAATTTGAAAGAGCATACCATTTTAATGGCAGAATAAACTTTATTTCATCAAAATCGGTTCAGAAACGGCTAAAATATCAATAAATCTGGGGCCCAGAAATATTCGATGATTTTTTTTTTTTTTTTTTTTTTTTTTAAATTAAAAAAATGCTTACACTTTATCAACAAATTTCAAAAGAGGTTTTAAAATAGTTGTTGATGATCTTTCTATTTAATCATTATTTCAACAAAACATCACATGCATAATTTTGTATGAAAAATGGTTGAAACCACTGTTTTTTTTAGAAAGCGTCCTCTTGTGTTTTAATGGCTCTTTTTGAATGATAACATACTTGTTACTTTAGTCGTTTGTAATTTTGTATACCTTTCTAGCATGGTGTAGTTATAACTATCAGTTTGTAAGGTTACTGTGCAGGTTTTGGTTACTAAAGTTCAGCCTTACCAAAACTGTACTACCCCTTTAATGTTACTGTTTTTACAATGCACAAAATTATATTGAAACAGAACAAAACTTCATATACAATGTACTAGTAAGATGTACATGCACATGTATTATAAAAAATAAAAAAATAATACAATCCTCCCATAAATAATGACAATCAAATATGATTGTCTAGTCCAACATGTTTCTTTACATGTACACATTCATAATTGTGTTTCTAAATGTGTGTGTAGAACAAACGTAAATAAACATGGAAATTAAATGAGAACAGCCGTTTCATCAAACTTTGACAATTGTTATCCATTTTTATCCACTTATTGTAACTACAATGGAAACAGCTCCAATGCTCCATGCTGATTGGCTGTTCACCAGCTAGTTTCAATTATTGGACACTTCCAACAATTAGAAAAGTATTATGAAAGGCGGCCCAGATCGATGTCATGGCACGCTGAACCCAACAAATCATGTATTCAATAAATTGTGTAATATCTTGTGATGAAATAAATTATCTAGAAAATAAAGAAAAAGGAAACAAAGAAATAATGCAGATAATGACAAATGATTGATGCATGCCATGGTACGCTGAACCCGACAAATCATGTATTCAATGAATTATGTACGAGAAAATTATCTAGAAAGTAAAATAAATGTAAAATGAATATAGAAAATTAAGGAAAAGGAAACGATGAAATAGTGAAAATAATCGGGCAAGGAACAATTGGCACGGGTGGGTTTTAATTAAAAGGAATACAAAGAAATATGAACATGTAAAATATAAAGTATTTGCCATCTCTATCATCTAATGTAGCTATCACAGATGCATGATCATGTTTCATCATTCATTCGTAATATTCTAATAAATATCAAACAAAACAAAAGTTTGTTACTGCATAGATATACATACTGTACATAAAAAGATCTCATCTAATCTCAACTATTCATAAATCAGACAAACTGCATCTGAGCCGTTTATATACTTGTTCCGGTGTGAACAGGACCCAAATTAAAAGTGAACCTGTTTATTGGGCAGCAATTTTCTGATGTGAAAGGGTATCACCTCCGTCTAGTATTGTTATGATGGGAACAGGACCCAAGTCAATTGGGAAGCTGTTGTTCATTGGGCAGCAATGCTCCAATGTGAAAGGGTATCACACCTTGATCACACAAGAATTTAATATTGCTCTGGTGCGAACAGGACCCAAGTAATTGGGAAGAAGTTCATTTCGCACCAAAGTTCCAATGTGAAAAGGTATGACACCTCCATCAAAGAATGTAATATTCTTTTGATGAAAACAGGACCCGTATTAATCGGGAGCAGTTCATTGGGCAACAATATTGTGATGTGAAACGGTGTGACACGTTGATCGAAGAAGGATTTAATCTTGCTCTGATGTGAACAGGACCCATATTAATTTAGAAGCAATTCATATAGCACCAATGATCCGATGTGAAAGGGCATCACACCTCTGTGAAATATTGTTCTCATGTGAACAGGACCCAAGTTAACTGGAAAGCCATTCATTGTGCACTAATGTTCTGATGTGAAATGTTATCACATCTCCGTCAAAATATCATATTGTTCTGATGAGAACAGGACCCAAGTTAACTGGAGAGCCATTCATCTGGCACTAATGTTCCAATGTGAAAGGGTATCACATCTAATTCACTGAAGAAATCAATGTTGTTCTCATCTGGTGATCTGGAAATTAGGTGACATTCTTATACTTGGTGAAGATGTTGTACAAGACTCTCAGGGTTGATTTCAGGTCCAAATTCACGACATCTGTCAACAAAAAACAGAGAGAGAGTGAAAAATTAGTTGGCACAATTCTGAAATCAGTATAAATAATAATAATAAAAATAATAATAGTGGATACTTTTATAGCACATACTTATATAGTATACAATGTACATATTTATGTGAAAATATCGCAAGACTACTATTATTCCTAAAGCATTTTATTATAATTCTAGTATTTTAAGCAGTAGTAAAGCAATTTTGTTCTTTCAAATCAGCAAAAACATAAGTCAAAACAAAATCTCTAGATGTTGGGGTATTCTGGTATTCAAACATACATTTTGGTATATTTAGCCTTTTTTTTGTTGTAAGAACTACTGTATGAACAGGGAACCTTTAATTCTTTTAAGTCAGTTTTGAGATGAACAATTATGTGACCATGAGACTGGCTCAAATTGTTAAAAAAAAAAAAAAATCATTATAAGAATGAATAAGACCACAATCACATTCTGGGGTCTACTGCACAACACTTTTGAGTTGCGATCAATCACAATTTTGTGATTAAATGGATCTTTGCGATCAGACGTACCTGTCCTCTGCATTAAATGAGAGTTGCGTTTGATCGGAACGTGCCAATCACACAAAACTTTGCACTTGATTATGAATCAAATTCAAAGATACCAGAAATATATTTTTAAAACGCATCTTGCGCTCGATATCAAACACAACTGATAAACAATGCATTAGCATTTCAATAATATACTTGATTTATATAGCGCCTAATATGATTGATAATCATCTCGATGCAAAGTGATGTTTGATTTGTTGGGAGTTGCGTTTCATGGCATCTCTCTATGCAATATTGAATATGCCAGTGACTGGATAAGAATCACTCAGTCACTACTATGCATAAAATCAATAGTAACTTATACTATCTATCAAAGGTATTATTCAAACTCACATCACACACACACATGCAGTTAACAAAAGTATCAATGTTTATCATTCTTAAGCTGCCTTTTAGAAATGAATACTGTACCATACAATTTCTATTGAATTTAGAAGTGAATAACATACATATATACTTCTACTGTTAAAACTCTTATACAAGTTTTGTGAGACATGCTGCTGAAACACCTTACAGGAATCAAGTAATTACATAATTTGATCATTATGAAATCCATTATCAGGAACAATCTTCATGCACACACATCTAGCATATACAAGTGTAAACAAATAATAACGCAATACCAGAGTTAAATACTAGAAACACAACATTATCATATAGAGTGATTTACATTCTATATTGAAATATTGAAGAAACATTTAAATAACAGAACAGGCATTTTGTCTGATTTCTGAGAAGTGGGAAATATAGGACATTGAAATGTTGAAACTTTCTTAATGTTTTGTGACCGGCTATAGCAAAACCTGGCACTTGTCAGTAGAAATCAAAATGATTTTCATACCATTAGAAAGACCTCATCACAAGCTTTCATTTGATCATTTGTTCTAACTAATTGGTCAATAATTGGCGAAGATATGATTGTTTCAATTTTACAATCATACTGTAGGTCTTTTACAGGCATTGTGTGAACTTAAAATGCCAATTTCTTCAAAACATGAATTATCGACAAGTGCAGGGTTTTGCTATAGCCAGTGTCATATATCATGTATAGCAAGGTGTTGTATTACCCAACGTGTCGTATTTTGAATTTGACATTCGGCATTAACGGAGGATAATTAATGGATGTTCAGCAACAAATTTCCATCATTTCCCGAGGAAAATAAGCATCCTGAGGCGTTTTACGTGCGTTTTGCAGCGCACCTGTGGCAGCGCGCTTGACAATGACATTCCCAAAACAACACAAAATTTTGCGTCGGGAAGAGGCTTCTTTTTTGGAAGCGTTTAAAAGAAAGTTGATTTGGAGAAAAATTGGTAAATTCTTGAAGATATTTTACATAAAATGTGTTCTTTAGGAGTTTATGCAGCTGCTCGTATAATTTCCAAGTTGATTTTATGCATCTAATGTTCGTTTTGTGCCGTCAGACTACTGGTATCCGGTAATAGGACACAGTGTTATAAATGGTAACACTTGAAAAAAGACACCGGAGGAGCCCACGGATACTGAGATTATATCATACAGTACTAAGTACCATGTATGTTGTATAATACTATATAAGTACTAAACTATATTATACTGCAGGGACAACCATACATGAAATATATATTTTCATTCCATTTAAAAACAGTCAACACACACGTCTAAGCATTCTCTTATTATTGGAATTAAACCACACAACAAACTGAAAAATAAACATAATTATAAAAGTTATTTTATAAGTGAAATTTATAAAGAGGTATATAAAATATTGTCTTTTTATAAAATTCAGCAACAGTTTCAGCATTCCAGTGTTATTTGAATGGCATCGCAGAACAAGCTGTTACTAAAATTTGGCCGGAACGTGCTCTAAAATCTGAACTCTCAAGATACATGTACATACAACAAATATCCATTTTTGTTCAACAAATATTGTATACGGTAGGTATGTTGAACAGTTTCCAACACATGAACAAATTAGATTATTTCAGCATTCATTTCTGATACAGGTTTCTCAAACAGTTTCAACAAATGACAAAAATTAAATTATTTCAGCATTCATTTCTGTTAAATAAATACACATATATCTCAAACAGTTTCCAACCCATGATAAAATGAAATTATTTCAGCATTCATTTCTGTTAAATAGATACACATATCTCAAACAGTTTAACCCAATGAAAAACATGGAATTATTTCAGCATTCTTTTTTGTTAAATAAATACACATATATCTCAAACGGTTTCCAACCCATGATAAAATGAAATCATTTCAGCATTTCATTCTGTTAAGTAAATACATGTAACCAAACAGTTTCAACAAATTTTTAAAAAATTAAATTATTTTGGCATTCCAGATGAATCGGATGAAAGTACAGCAGGCCGTCAAAGTCGAACATCAAGAGGGAGAAAACAAAAATGAAACAAAAATGAAACAATAATGAAATCAAAATCAGCGCATGAAGACAAGCATGCTTTAGGCAGTACGGTATATATAGAAGCAATGTTGTGGTTGTTTTTATCATTAATACTATTATGATACTAATTAAGTATTAAGTTACAATTATTCAGTATCGGTGTCGTGGTCAGAGTGATTGTTGCTGTTGGTTGTTGTTGTTTTTGCTATTACATGTAGTACTATAATTATCATTAGTATTATTATTACTACTGTACTATCAGTATTGTTGATGAACAGACAGCAGACAGCAGGCTGCCAAAGTCAAACGAAACAAGGAAACAAAGGAAACAAAATGAAACAGAAATCAATACGATTATGATACTAATTATAAGTATTAAGTTACAATTATTCAGTATCGGTGTCCTGGTCAGAGTGATTGAGTTTGTTGGTTGTTGTTGTTTTTGCTATTAGTACTATAATTATCAACCAGAACGTCAATGACGTAGCGCTCATCCGGCATCTCGCAACATCAAATATCGCAAATTTCATGTGGTACACTTTTCAACTGGTCAAAAAATATAAATTTGACGCCCCGGAAGGGACATGGGAAATTGTTTTTTTATAATTAAAAAAAAAAAATTAAAAAAATTTAAAAAAATAAAAAAAAAATAAAAAATAAAATAAAAAATTAAATAAAAAATTAAAATAAAAAATAAAAAATAAAAAATTACCATAATTAATTAATGGAGAAAAATTTCAAAATTTTGTGTAGAAGTTTAGTGTACCAAAGTTAGCTCAACCAGATAAAGCAAACCAAATCAAAATCGGTCGAGAAATGAAGGAGAAGAAGTATTTTTGGTGATTTCGAATAAATTTGCATAAATTACCATAGATAATGAATTTCACGATTCTGTGTAGAAGTTTTAAATCCCCCTCCTAGCCCTATTAGATAAACCAAACAGAATGAAAATCGGTCAAGAAATGAGGGAGAAGAAGCAATTTTTGTTATTTTTGGAATAAATTTGCATAAATTACCATAATTAATTAATGGAGAAAAATTTCAAAATTCTGTGTAGAAGTTTATTGTACCAAAGTTAGCTCTACCAGATAAAGCAAACCAAATAAAAATCGGTCGAGAAATGAAGGAGAAGTAGCATTTTTTGTGATTTCGAATAAATTTGCATAAATTACCATAGATAATGAATTTCACGATTCTGTGTAGAAGTTTTGAATCCCCCTCCTAGCCCTATCATATGAAACAATCAGAATCAAAATCGGTTGAAAAATAACGAAGAAGAAGCATTTTGAAAACTGTGGACGGACGGACGGACGGACGGAAGGACGGACGGACGGAAGGACGGACGGACGGACGGACGGACGACGGACGCCACGCCATGGCATAAGCTCATCGGGCCCTTCGGGCCGGATGAGCTAAAAAAGCATTGTTGTTGATTTTATAAGTAATACTATAATGATACTAATTAAGTATCGATACCATCATCATTATCAGTGTTGTGGTCATAGAAACTTGCTGTTGGTTGTTGTGTTAGGTATTAGTACTATAATTATCATCATTATTACCCACGCCGATGAAATCGGCAGGGGGTTATGTAAAGGGTTCCGTATGTTTGTTTGTTTGTCTGTTTTTTTTTTTTTTTTTTTGTTTGTTTGTTTGTGTACAAGATAACTAGAGAACGGGTGAACGGATTTGCACCAAATTTTCAGGGAATGTTTGGATAGTGACATGGAAGAATCGATTAGATTTTGGTGATGATTGGTTGACCCCTGCAAATTCTGTGGAACCTTGAAGTTTGAGTATGTATTTAATGCACGTGTGTGCCTAAATAATATCTGCACGTTATAGGCGCGGTACGTATACGGTAACCTCGCTCGCGCTGAATCCAATCGAGCAGCAACTAACAAGTTTAGTCCAGGTGTGCATCGCGATCGCGCGCACGGTACCATATGTTATGGTACGGTACTTTCGATTCCGGGTTAATTAATACGGAACGGAATTGAATTGCAACACGCTGATCTGAACTTTGAAGCGCCAAGAAATTGGTAAGTTTCCGAAAAATACATTTATTTATTTAATAATTATTATTGACCCGACACTAATGTGAAGATGAACAGATGTTCATTTTTACATATTGAATACATCTAGACTGGGTTGAGGCCGACGAAGGGGTAGAACAGGGCTAATGGGAGGCGTGGGTATGCTGACTTTGTCGGCCTTCTAGTTTTTATGATTATTACTACTATCAGTATTGTTACGGTAATCTTTATTGGTGTAGTGGTCATAGAGTAGACGTTGTTTCGGTTGTTGTTGTTGCTGTTGTTTTGTTGTTGGTGGTGATGGTTGTTGTTATTGTTATTGTTGTTGGTGGTGGTGATGGTGGTTGTTGTTGTTGTTATTGTTGTTGGTGTTGTTGGTGGTGGTGATGGTTGTTGTTGTTTTTGTTATTGTTGCTGTTATTATTGTTGGTGTTGATGGTTGTTGTTATTATTATTGTTGCTGTTATTATTGTTGGATGTGATGGTTGTTGCTGTTATTGTTGGTGGGGGTGATGGTTGTTGTTGTTATTGTTGCTGTTATTGCTGGTGGTGGTGATGGTTGTTGTTATTGCTGTTGTTGCTGTTGGTGGTGGTGGTGATGGTTGTTATTGTTGACATCATTATTATATCAGAATGCCATTGGTACAAGGGGAAATCATCAAGCAAAACTTTCAATGATTATAAATCATCAAGGAAAAGGTCAAATTGAATGACTCGAACCTCTGATGACATATTAAACCATTGCATATGACCCTGTATTAACTCTATGGGGATTTCAAAATCTAGTAGGGAACAGGTTATAACAAAAGATGAGTTAGTTGGTTGACCAACCGAGGGCTGGGTCTATTGAGAATGACATGTTAAATACCAAAACAAAATCAAATGGTACTGGATGGATTAAGAAACAGAGGAAGGGCTATTCATTCCAAGATTTTAATCACTGAAGAAAACTTAAAGAAACTTGAAACAAAAGATGAGTTAGTTTGTTAAAGCACACATGAATCACTGCTCACTTCTAACAGAAAAATGTTGCGAATGACTTTATACCCAGCAAATACGAGAGAGAGAGAGAGATAGAGAGGTAGACGCATTTAGCGAGAGAAAGCTAGATACGAAGGTCGTCCTGCTTGTACTTCAAGAACAGATTGTAAACTAGACGCAAGACGGACTTTAGGTGCTCTTGGGCTACGTCTGAATAAAGAAAAGAGTGAAGATTAAAACAGAAGAGCATGATTGATGTAAACCCAGCATGAGAGATAAAGAGACAAACGAATATATTGTGAAAGAGACCAGATATGAAGAGAGAGAGAGAGAGATAAATATGGAGACCCCCCTGCTTGCAATTCAAGAAGAGATTTTAAAACGCAAAATGAACTTCAGGTGCTCTTGGGCCTGTTGCTACATCTGCTGCTATGTCAGTGGTTACGTTTCCTTTTTTTGTTGAATTCGCTGCCACTTCATTTGAGTACGGACTGTCTCAAAACATGTTAGCCTCAAGTGGGCAGTTAAAGCAGTGAAATAAATGAGTGTTAATTAGATGCAGAACAAATTTCAGCTTCTCTTGGGCCTGCTGCTACATCTGCTGCCATGTCAGTGGTTACGTAACTGCTTTGTTGAGTTTGAACACTGCCACTTCATTTGATTACGGGCCGTTTCAAAACAGGTGGCCTCCAGTTGGCAGTTAAAGCAGTGAAATAAATGATTGATATTTAGATGCAGGACAGACTTCAGCTTCTCTTGGGCCTGTTTGTTGCATCCGCTGCTATGTCAGTGGTTACGTAACTGCTTTTGTTTAATACACTGCCACGTCATTTGAGTACAGACTGTTTCAAATCGTGTTAGTCTCCAGTGGGCAGTTAAAGCAGACAACGGTGGACTTAAAAACACATCAATGATTTCATAATTATTTACAACTAAGCTGAAATACACCACTAGAGGTGATGGGATTTATGCTCTCCCCAGTACCAGTAAGGCAAACAAAATATCAAACATTAAAACGTTAAAATGGTGACTGCTTCAACATGTAATGATCTGCTTGAAAAGGCAGAAATCTAGTGCCTAGCCTTGATTGCACGAAGGCCAGCACGTTTATAGCCACCATACTGGAGGCGATTTGTGCAGTATTGACGAGACAAGACAAGATAACAAAATAAGCATTTCGCTTTAAATATATCTTATCTATGGTGAACATTTATATATAAATAACAACCAGTGATTCTTACAAGTTGCAAACATTAATCAAGCTTTCACACACTATTTAGCACACATACCCAAACAAACTGATAAATTATTCACCAATATAATTCGTATTTGTATTGACAAAAAATCGCAATATATAGTTTGTCATACATGTTTTTAAAGCCTTACGAAGCAGTAAATACAAAACATCAGAACAATATTATACATGTACTTATGATATATATGACAGAAATTAAAAGCAACTATACTACTAATTATAAAATGTTCACTATGTTTATGCAGAAAATAATGCATAATAAAGAAGATTTTCATGACCAAAAGAAGAGGAAAGAGTGACTGTTTGATTAGTGGTCCCTGTCAAACCTTTGAAATTTGACCACCCCTTTGTCTTCATTACCAGTTCACATCCCTCTTCAAAGGCATCCAGACAAAGTGTCTCTCGACATCCCAGTCATAGTATAAACTTTTCACCAGTTAAGATTGCATCCCGGATGATCCTGGACATTATATTACTGGTGACCGATTATATTATGACTAGAATGTCAAGGGACTCCTTGTCCAGATGCCTATTAAAGCAGATCTAGAGGGATTTATTGGATAATGAAAATAAACTATTAGAATAACCCCCAGTGGCACATGACAACCATCAATGGGCTAGTGAAATTCCACAGGTGTGAAACGGTTTAACCAGTTACTGGTCGTAATTTCTATCGTTTTAGCCCCAACTAAAGTTGTGATATTGACGAGAACTATTAGATCCCTTGAATTGTTTGGGTTCCGGTTTAATGGTGTATCTTACCCTCTGCCCTGGCCTTTGCCTTGGGTAGTCCAGCATCGTCCATCAACTCCAGGGCAAGGTTCACATTGACTACCTAAAAACGACATAAGTTGTATAAGATTAAGAACAATTGTGCAAAGTACTGAACAAACAGTAAGCAATAATTACGCAGACAAGTTTCCAGTAGCACCATGGATGTCATAATTCTGAAATGAGCACTTTTGCACTGTTCTCCCAGAAGGACTTGCACCAACATTATTATTTTGAACTTCACCATTGAATACACACAAACAATAAATCTAGCACTTATTTGTGCACTCTTTCCACTCCCTGGGGAGCTGGGGAGCACCCCAGCAGGCGTGACTTTACAGAGCACTCGTGCTTTACACACCATCATTCATGCCAAGTACTACATGTAAGTACCAATTCAATACACCTGGGTGGGGTGAAGCAATGAGGATAAAGTGCCTTGCTGAAGGACACAAGTGCTACGTTTCAAACTCGGCTCCCGTGCTTTGCAGTAAAATTGTTTGGAAGAGAGATTGGGGAGTGGATTGGAAGAGAGATAGGGGAGTAGATAGATGAGGAAACTCGCATTCTTTCACAAAATATTAAATAGTTCTGAGAAGAACTATATTGAAAGGAGATTGGTAAGAGAGAGAGTCTGAGGCAGTTACCTCACTTGGAAATTCTTTGAAAAATTCCAATCCAATGGCATATAGGCTGTTAGATAAAACAAAAGTTCCAATCTCTGAAATATATTTTGCATATAGATGATGCCTTGTACAAACAAATACAAGAACTGTTATAGCGTTTCCAACCTTCTGTACGATTCATAATGAACACACAAGACCAAATGAATATAGAGATGAATGCCACTGCAAGACAATTAAACTTTTCTTATTTTGTTAATGATTTTCTCACCTTTTCTTCAAAATTGGTTGGAGTCATGTGGTAGCAGTGTAGAGGGACGTAGTAGCCTTCCAACAGACCCATCAATAGAATGAAGAACACACCGTCATGGAACTAACAAATATAATCAATCAGTTAAAAGGAATCAGTGATATGCACAAACTGAGAAAAGGAGTTGGATAAAAATGTGTATTTTTTTATCTGATATGTCCACTGCGTAATGTGAGAGAATGTCATATAACTGAGTAAAGTAAAGAGCAAAATTGTAAAGTGCCATTTGTTTACTCATTGCCGTTTAGTTTGTACACAGTTGAAATGTTCCCCTGGGGGTGTTTCACAAAGATCCTAAGTTGAACTTAACTGCAAGAGTAAAGTTCGAATCAGACTAACTTACTACATGTAGATCCCTAAGTAATACAACAAAAAGTTGGACATAAACATTATGGAAAGCTACTAGTTTCTTTAAAATAATTTTAGTAAAAGTCCTTTTAAAGGGAGAGATCCACTTTTGCAAGCCAAAATTCAAAAGTTGCGAGGTTATTGTCTTATATGAAAGGAAATGTCATTTAATAGCATGCCTGAAAAAATTAGGGCTTGAAATCACTTTTTCGTGGAGTTATAGACCTAAAACTTAATAAACTGAGGGACGTCGGTTAATTAGGTACATACGTATTTTCGGCCGGTGAGTAAGTTTGTACATAGATTTCACGGAGTGCCAGATCGGTATGCATGACCCCTACGTGACCCGCGCTAGCTACGTGACTCGCGCATAAGTACTAATGTGTGAGCGTTTACCAAGCAAAATACCCAAACATCGCTTAAACTGACTACATGTAATTATATATTCTTTCTTTTTGAGATCTTTTTCCGTGACATACGTTAACAAATGTCGGCTTCACAATACCTTTACGAGAATTAGTACTATATTGTTGTAATATTATGCTAAATCAGTTGAACTCCTTTATTGACCGATATATAGTTTAAATGGAGGGACGCATTCGTTTTTCATTCGTAGAATCCAAATTAGAGGGCTGTTCGCTCTGATTTTTTTTTTGCGTGTTACATTGATCCCCATCCGTCAACTGAAAACTGTTCAGACGTTTTGTAAAAGTGGACCTGTCCCTTTAAAAGGCATAAAATGTTAATTCAAATCATTCATATTTTCTATTATCAAGGAGATTTCATATTCTTGATGTAAAACTTATGAAAAGTCTAAAATACTTGCATTTTTGCTTTTGAATATATTTTATTCCAAGGCTACAAATGGCTTTCCATAATTGTTAAGTCCAACTTAGAGTTAAGTTCAACTTAGGATATTTGTGAAACACCCCCCAGGCATGACAGAACCACTAGAAATGCAAGAGTTAGTTTGATTCAGACTAAATTACTAGATCTATTAAAGTAATCAAACAAAAATTGGGACTTGTACCTCTCCTACATTGAATTTCCAATCTTGTTTGTGTTTTTAAGCTGTAGGTGAACCACTTAACTTGCCTCCAAGAGCTTCACCAAAGCTCTGGTGGTCTCTTGTTCACAATTGCATTCTACATTGAAATAAAAAGCAAAAACATTTGTTTAAAGAGTTTGCCTAAAGTTCTAACATTTTGCTAGGATAATTTATTTATTTTAGGCCATATATTGACTCTTAAAAATAAAAACGTTTAATAAACGGCCACAGACTATGGAGACTCACCTGCGTGTCCAAATCCATGACTTCAAGGCCAAGCTTGTTGAGGTGCTTGTTGGCAAAGGCAATCAGCGACTGGGAGGAAAGACAAATTACATTGACTGGTTAGTTTAAAGGGATGCCTGTAAAGTGTCTAACTCCATGAAAATTACTTGGAGCTTCCTCGTTTCTCTTCTACCGTGTTGTTTAGCTTATGGTAAGAGAAGAATAAAATAGGGTTAGATTTTTTCAAATGCCCCTTTAGTATGACGATATTTTCGCTTTTTTAACAGGAAAGCAGTGTTCTTTTTCAATAAAACTTTCCCACATCATTCAGACATATCTTACAATGATTTTGGTACAGGATTGAAGTCTCAAATGTCATTTTGGGCAATATCTGACACTTTACAGGTGCACCTTTAAAGTGATCCATTAACTTTGTGAAAATTCAACCAAAAATCACTTGGAGCTTTCACACTTCTCTTGTACCTTGTTGTTTGGCTTTCGACCGTAGAGTATTCAAATTCGGAGACTACATGTAAATCCTCCATAGTATCCGAATTTGGATACTTCACGCGAACGATCGGGATAATTACTCTTTTTCACTAGGTAAACATTATTCATTTTCTATGAACATCTCACATATCATTCTCAAGAATCTTCCAATGATATTGGTATATGATTGACGTCTCAAATATCACGTTTGGGATAAAAAAAATATTAATTTAATGGATCACTTTAACCAGGACTCAACACAAGCACTTGCCTGATTGCCTGGGGTAAGTATAAATTGATGTCAGGCAAGTATGAGTTCATGAATGGTCCAGTTTGGTTGCTTGATTGAGTAACGAGCCGTTCTGTTCAACAATGATACAAACATTTAATTCCTTACATTCAAATCTCATCGGGGCCAAATTAACTTTCTTTTCACGCATGTACAATTTTTAAATTAATAATTTTACTTGCCCGACCAGGCAAGTAGAGAATAAAGTTAATGTCGAGGCTTGGTTTTAACGCTCTCGAGACATTGGCATCAGGGCAAGCCCTGGATATGATATGATATAATATATGCCATTATCATTGTACATATTATAGAGTCTTCAATATCATATGTTATGACATATGAAACGAAGCAAAAACAAAAGTAAAAAAGAAACTAAATGATATGAAATAAAAATGAAAGCAAACACAATAAAACGAAATAAAAATGAAAGAAAACATAATAAAATAAAATAAGTGTTATCTTACCTTCTTGACGACATTGAGCTTGTCAGGGGCGTGGTCGAACAGCGTATCAAAGGCATCTCTCTCTGTAATGGAAAGCCAAGGTAAAGAAAATGTCCATTTAGAATTCATACTTACAATTACATGTACACAATCAGAGCAAGATGTTAACCCCTTGCCTACGGGAACCTAGTGGGCTATGTACAAAGTTTACAGGGCTTTCAGTATTTCAGAGGTAATGGTTTAAAAATTACCTTTAATACAAAAGCCTGTAAGGCTTTTGTTTGTTCATTTCTGCAAACATTGTCATACTGGGCTTTGAAAGCCTTACTGGGGGTAAATTTGTAATACCGTATTTGCCGGTGTATTAACCGCCCCTTTTTTCTGGCGGGAGAACCGCAAAAATGGGGGGAGCGGTTAATACACGGATATAAGAAAATTGTACACTCAAAATGCCTACTTGAGGAAAACAAGTTTTTTTTAGGACACCTTGTAGCGCTGTTGGAATATATACAACAATGGTTTAGCCTCCCAAAAGAGCTTACTGTAATACGTAGCATTTATCAATATATACATTTTCTCATAATCAAAGTAGTGGTTAGTGAAAAATAAATCAAAATTGCATATTTAATGAGCAGTAACACGCTGTTGCTCATGAATATTCATATATTAGACACATCTCTGAGTAGGCCAGGCTACTGAGTAGGCTACTGGGGATTCCCCCTTTTTGGAAGAGTCAATTTATATGTAGGGGTGTTCAAATGTTTGCAGGTAAACTACATGTAAGTTGAATATTTAGCAGATTCCTGTTAAATATTTCGTAAAAGACAAAATAATTTAAAAGAATCTTTCAAAACAGAGATGACAAAATGTACCTTGATATTTATTTCCTTCTTATAAGTTCTTTCATCGTAACCCTTACCCAAAGTTTTGTTGAATCCACCCCTTATTTTGGGAGATACCAAACCACGTAAGTTCCAGACTTCCAGCTTTCACCACGCATATTTGTATCTCCACTTGCAACTTACGATCACAATTTCTTATTCCCTAATTTACTAATATCAAGGGTAGATATAACCAAATCTGAACTTGTAAGAAGGAATAAACATATCAAGGTACAGTTTTTTCATCTCTGATTTTATTCATGTTTTGTTTTGTCTTTGTTTGTAATTCCGTTTGTCTTCGTTTGTTCACTACAGTCCCATGCATAGTGTTCCGTGTTTTGTTTTCTGTTAAGCTCAAAAAATGTTATAAATTACGGATTGATCGGGGAAGGGGCTCATAATTTCCTTAATGTGCTTCAGAGACTTCAGTAAATTGAAGTATATTTCATAGAATAAAACTCTGGAAAAGATGGATGGTTTTTCTTACTCTCGGCACATTTTGACCATCCAAAAATCAAGAATTATACTATCAAATTTTTTTTTTTTCATGGAAAACCCCCCAAAGTTAGGGATGCGGTTAATACACCGGAGCGGGTAATACACCGACAAATACGGTATCTTGTTTTATATAACACCTTGGAATGTTCTCGCAATGTGATTGGTTGAATTCAGGTCACATGACATTTGTGGAAACGTACCATTCAACGATTTGACGTCATTTTTCATTGAATAGAATTTTTGTTAGTACCATTCAACGATAAATGACGTCATTCAACGATAAATGACGTCATTAAACGTGCAATGGTACTTTTTTATGTTGTTGTTTTGTGCAAGCCAGCGCGCGTTAAAAATAACTGCGCGCACTGCGCAGATTTTCCATTCATGAACAAGCGCATTAACAAACATTACGCACTCCATGCAAGGCAGCTGTACTTTTTACACAACATGACTGCAGAACTGGAAATTATTTTGCTGACGGATGCCGATTTGGACGATTTAATCGACGGTGCGGATCCTTCTACACGAAAAAGCAAATAAAGTGGGGGTCATATAAAACAAATAATGAATGTTTTTTCCATTCGTGGAATGGTACAAATATTTTCATTCGGTGAAAGATGGAATGTTCCATTTAACTCGGCTTCGCCTCGTTGAATGTAACATTCCATCTTTCACCTCATGCAAATATTTGTACCATTCCACTCATAAACATTCATTATTTGTATATTGATTGTGCAAATATGAATTCAAATAAAAATTAAAAATTGATGCAAACTTTGTGGCAAGGCATCGTAAAACAAAAACCATCACGCATCTAGGCAATGTTGTGGATGGCATAAGTCAAATTGATATCAGTACAAAGCGCTTACAGATGATAAATCACATTAGGCCCGAAATAAATCAAAGCTATCATTATTACAGGTATTACTACTATTTTTCTTACCAAAGCGTCCTCCAATCGCCCTATGATCAGGAACACACCACACAGAAAGATGAGCAGATGCATCATCAAAAAGAGAAAAATGATATAATAAATAAATAATTAATAGTGGATACATATATAGCGCACGTTCCGTCTTTCGACGCTCGCGGCGCTTTTGAAAAAAGAAACAAACCAATTAAAGTAAACCCATTGTTCAAATAAATATGATAGAAATTATCCCCAAAAATGTTATTACATTATAAATACACTTTTACACTACAAATACAATTAAAAATTCCAATTGCCATTTCAATCAATAAATAATGTCAGTAAATAACATTACAATTTAAGATGTATATAACTTAACTACATGAATTGCAAGCCTACAAGTCAAACAATTTAAACTGACAATGCAATAAATGGAGAAAAAAGTAAATTTATGATTTATAATGCCATAGAATAGAACTTAATTGTCATAATTCAGCAAGGATTAATAAGCAAACCACCAGATAATAACCCTCTTTCCAAACATTACAGAGTTCTGAGCATTTTTATTTTATTTCTGAAAATTGTTTCTTGTATATCAAATATTTATATCAAGTTATTTATACTAGATATATATTTATTTTAATGTACAGCTGTATCAATAAATATTTTAGTTTAAATAACATGGATCATAACACTTCAAACAACCCACCAAAAACTCAATATCCCTGCTTATAAAGGTTGGTATGCTGTATTTTTCTATTAAAAAATATATATTTGCTGTTGACATTTTGATAGTTTATGATTGCATCACAGTTTTCATTATTATAATGTTTATCTATATTTAATTGTTTAAAGGAGTTTCTGTGTAGTTCTATATTTCAGATTTTTGATTGACATGAGTAATAATAAGATTTATATAATAATAATATTAATAATAATAATTATAATAATCAATAATAATAATAATTTTATAATAACAATAATAATAATAATAATAATACTATAATAACAATAATAATAATAATAATAATAATAATACAAATAAAAATAATAATAAAAATAATAATAATAATAATAATAATAATAATAATAATAATAATAATAATAATAATAATATAATAATAATAATTAAAAAAACAATACAAATAATAATATTGTGAATCTCAATATCACAATTAAAGTCTGATCGTCTAAATATATATAGCATTCTAAGAAAGAAACCTGCAACCATCATTCACTGCACAGAATAGACCTTTTATACCGCTTTCCTTTATACATATCATCATTTATAAAGAAAAAATTAACAAATTAATTAAAATAAAGCAAACGATATAAGTTGGCCATCCCATCTTCGCACCAGTTACATACAACCCATAGCAGATTTTTCAAATTGCTTTTAGACAATTTTGTAACGATTTATTTAGGACTGGTTCCGAAAATACTGAGGCTAGGGTCTAAGCCCTATTAAAGGAGAAGACAAGTTACAGCAAAATCATTCAGTCCTAAATGGGTTCAGCAAAGAATTCTTAGCATAGATAAAGTTTAATAATCTGCTCACCAGGCTAGCTTGCAAGTATCATATATAGACATTAATGAATGCTTTAGTATTTTATCTTATAATAATACATAATAAATAGATAATAATTTCTTGCATTATACATACATGTACAAAGTATCTAAGCTAATGCCATTATACAGTGTACAAATAATCTATATAGCGCAAAGTTGCAAACGCTACACTAGACCTAAGTGTATCCTTTGCCCAAAATAATAATTCTAATGCTGGACTAATTTCAGGGCTAGTACATTCAATTTGTATTTCTGTTTCGGGCAACTAAAAATTGAGAGAAAATATTTGTATTGCTCGTAATCAAATAAAAACAAATTAGTAAATAGTGTGGAGACCGATACAGTACATGGATCTGTTGCACAAGCTAGAGATGTGTATAATGCAGGGCTCAACACTAGCACTTGCCCTGTTGCCCGGGGCAAGTAAAAATTGTTGTCGGGCAAGTAAAATTCCATAAATGGTTCAGTTTGGTTGCCCCATCGGGCAACAACCATTTCCGTTCAACTTCCTCCCGTTTACGTTTCATCTACAAACAAGAGAGAAATTTGTCAGGCAAATCGAGCTATCTAGGACAATTGATTTTGCTCTTTTGTTCACAATGGGTTTTTTTTATGGGCAAGTAAAATTTGAAAATTCATGATTTCACGTGCCTGAATGGGCATGGAAAATTTAGTGTGGAGTCTTGTTTTCTATGTCAATTCCACATGGATTCATATCGCACTGTAATTTATTGTACTATTTGAAACCCATAATGTGTATTTTAAAAAAATGTAAAGGTCATGCACATATTTAGATAGAAACAAACTTCCACTAAAATATATTGATTCCTGAAATTGTCGGATTGTAGAGACTGAAAAAAAAAAACAGAAATTTATAAACCAATCATATACTAGCATGCAGTAACATGCAGTAAAGGTCTTCTTGCAACAGAAATATGCTATTAATAAATATAATAGTTGTTCAAACATGCACCATGCACCCGGCACTATAAAGCTACATATTTGCGAGGAAACAAAATTAGTCATCTGATGAAATCACATTTTATCCAGATCAGCTTTAGACATTGATTTCATTTTTCAATCAATTCATGAGAAAAATAAAAGATAACTACAAACAATAATAGCACTATACAATGTAAAACTTTCCATTAAATTGATGGAGGCATTCTAAATATCTAATGCAGAAATTATAAACCATCAATTACTAGTAGATACATAGACTCAGAATCGCACACAAATTTAAAAGGGTTTATAATTTATATACCGCTTTTGTATGGCATTTACAGGTTTGCGAATTTCCTTTTTTTAAATATACCAATTACATTTCACAAGTATATATTTATAGATTATGAAGTGCACAGATCAATTTGCAAGAATTCCTTTAAAACTGAAAAATAAAAATTGCATGCCATATATAAATATATGCCCTGGATATGAGGTAAACAAAAAATGAAATCAATTCATAAATTATAGAATAAATTTATAGATAAAACAAAAAATATGATGTAGTTATAATTTATAAATCTAAATGAATGATGATATACAGAAGAACAACCACCGTCCATAGTCATACCGCACCTTAGAACTCTTTATTAAGAGTTGAAAGTTGAACCCAAAGAGGTTTTGCATGTACATGTACAACGGAAAGATATTTCATTTTGTTAATTGGCGAATGAAAAGTTATCATGTTCATGATGGTGGCTTTGCTTTTTACGGCTTTCAAGAAAATAATTAAGTGTAGAGCCAGTCTATACCTGTTTGCGGCAACATCAAAGTATTCCAACGACCTGTTGTTTCAAGCAAACGTTTTGACTTTAAAGTAAGGTGTCATTTGTAAATCAATGGAGCCGCGAGCTATCGAATCTGGCAGATTCTTCTTCAGGCGAACGAATGACAACTGACTATACTCAACATAAAATTATAAACATACAAAGGTAGGAGTGAGGAAAGGTGTCATTTGTTTGGTTTTGGAGAACGGCACACTACAATGCAAATACAGTCAAACCTGTGTATAGTGACCACCCAAGGGAAGCAAGAAAAGAGGCCACTGTAGACAGGTGACCTATATCTAGACAGGTTCAATTACATTGTTTTTCTCTGCTGGGGATCACTTTTGGTGGCCACTGTAGATAGGTTGGCTGCTATATAGACCGGTTGGCTGCTATATATACAGGTGGCCACTAAGGCAGGTTTGACTGTACCATGAAACCTGTCTATAAAGACCACCCAAGGGATCAAATAAAAGGGTGGTCTTTATAAAGAGACGATCTCTATCATAGACAGGTTCATTTACATGCAATCTGCTTCCTGGGGAGTGGTCTACAAGTCATTCTTTTAAAAATATATATAAATTTAGCAAACAATTTCATTCAATTTCATAGTTTTATATACTACCAAAACAATTATTTTCATTTTTCACATGCACAAGTAGCAATTTTGGCTCATTGCATTAACAAATCGGCAATGCAACCTATGAAAAGAGCAACATTCAGCTTTTGTATAATACAATATGTTTGACATCTATTCTTTGGTGTATTATTTATGTTTCATTCTCTAAATGGGGAATCAAAAAGACGGAACAAATCATAACAATGAGTAAAAGGCAGAGATGCCAACCTTCACAAATAAAAAAAAGTATTCTGAGAGGTAAAAAACAGTATTTTGAACCCAAAACAAGTATTTTCAGAACTGCCAACCTTTAGAGGCAAAAAACATATTTTTT
This sequence comes from Echinarachnius parma, assembly GCA_037951105.1. Classification (NCBI taxonomy): domain Eukaryota; kingdom Metazoa; phylum Echinodermata; class Echinoidea; order Clypeasteroida; family Echinarachniidae; genus Echinarachnius; species Echinarachnius parma. The sequence continues at coordinate 10,378 of JBAMJV010012468.1, read as the reverse complement.
CGCGAAGACAACTCTCGCAGCAAAAATACCCTTTACGCGCGCGTAAATATAAAAGTTTGACCGGTCGATCACAGTCTTGTTCATTCTCTTTCCGGTTGCAACGGGGTATTTTCAAGACAATCAAACATTCCAAGGGGAAAATGAGGTATTAAAGGCCCCGTCACATATCACCGGAGAGCGTAAACGGATGCCCGACGGAGAGCATCATTTTTGTCTCCGTTGGTATGCGTTTCTTGTTCGTTCCTTGTCAGGCAATGTACGTTGTTCTATCCGGCGGAATGTTGTGTGCATGAAGCAATGAAGACGACTTCACCACCAGATAATTTGATTTCGCAAATGTTTTATTCATCGGGCATCCTTTTATGCTATCCGGTGATATGTGACCGGGCCTTAAAGGAGGTTCATTAGAGAGCAATAATTCACAAACTAGGTTGAATACTGAAGAATGACGAAGGGTGACAAGTGAGGATAACGAACATACATAACTCTACAGAAGACAAAACAACATGTCAAATTAAAGGGAAGACACAGGAATGTTTGCTTACTTTTGCTGGTAAATGCACAATTCCAGTAACTTTTAATCATATATTTCCTCTTCGGTATCAGCAATGACATAGCAGCAGACACAACAACTGCGGTTATATAATCACCCGCTTTTGTTAGTGCACGCTCAGATGACGAGATGACCAGTGGTCAGTCAAAACGGATGAAAGTGGTCACAAAAAACATCGATTATTTCCATTATCAGTGATACCCAAGAGAAAATTTAGGACTAGAAGTGACAGAAATTATGAACTTATCAGTAACAGTACGCAAAAATGCCAGAGTTAGGCTTCCCTTTTAATACAGGATTGTGACTTACTCGTTTGTTGCTGTGATCTCCTCCTCAACACGGGAAGTCTGTAACATGCCGTCTTTTTTCTATTTAAAAGCGTATAACAGTCAAAAGATTTGCAATTATTACAAACATAAGAAAACTGACCAGAAATATTTTTTTTAAAGAAATGAAAATGAACAAAGATAATTGAATAGTTAATGCATGGTAACAAAACGCACTTTATTTATCATGAATAATTATGTTCAAGCATTAAATTGTCAATATCTATAGGGACCTGTTCATGTGCTTTTATCATTCTTGTAAAATGTCTGTAATGTACAGAGAGGGTACAGAGCTCCATGTTCAGTTGTTATAATTCTTGTAAAATGTCTGCAATTCATCCGTTTGGCTGTGAGAGAAAATATTTCAATACAAATTTTCAATCTAAATTTTTATTTTTATTTCAAGAGCTTAGACTAACCTGGACAACGACCACCTTGATAATCACGAATTCAGGAATCATGATGGGCGCCTTGAAGTGGAAGGCGAGCGCCACCAAGAGGTGAAGAATTGCCACCAGGTTACGGGAAAAGATAGCTGAAATAATGAGATGAAAACAAGGCTTTACATTTCTAGACAGTATCATTATCGTCATCATTGTCGTCATCGTCAACGTCGTCGTCGTCATCATCATCATCATCGTCGTCGTCATCATCATTGTCATCATCATCAAAGTCGTCATCTTCGTCATCATCATTGTCATCATCATCATTACCATTGTCACCATCATCCTCGGCTGTGTCATCTTCGTCGTTGTCATTGTCGTCATCATTATTACCATCCACATCATCATGAACATCATCATCGTCATTATCATCACCATTGACATTATCATCATCATCAACATTGTCATTGTCAGCCTCGGCAGTGTCATCGTCGTTGTTGTCATTATTATCATCATTATCGTCACCCTCATCATCATCATCATCATCATCATCATAGTCAGCATCGTCATTATCATCTTTAGTATTACTACGATCTCACCATCTACATTCCACTTGTCTTTGTTCCACCTGGGCAGGTCGAGTACCTTGTTGACATATTCCAGGATTGCCTTCATCTTCTGTTTCTGGAAGATCTCCGACTGCATCACTTCACGCACCTCAAACTTGATGCCTGCAAGCTTCTCTGTAGTAGAATTATGGTACAAGGAAATGAAAATGATAAGAATAGCAGAAGTAAGAGATTGAGTAGTAGTAGTAGAAGTAGTAGTAGATAGGGCAGCGTAGTGATGATATTGAGGATGGAATTTAGGTTCAGTTTCTGGAAGATCTCCGACTGCATCACTTCACGCACCTCAAACTTGATGCCTGCAAGCTTCTCTGTAGTAGAATTATGGTACAAGGAAATGAAAATGATAAGAATGGCAGAAGTAGGAGATTGAGTAGTAGTAGAAGTAGTAGTAGATAGGGCAGTGTAATGATGTTATTGAGGATGGCATTTTGAGGATGGAATCGTAGCGATTCGTTGTGGTTTGCGGTATAGCGTACTGCATTCTGCTTGGATCGTGAGAAAATGATTGACAGCCACTACTGCGAATCGCTACGATAGGGGAAGAATGTCAGTACGCACCAGTACGAACACAGTAAGCATGCAGTACGAACACGATTCAATCGTGATTTGACCGCGAATGTTTTGAACAGTTCAAAACTGTCGTGGCTCTCCCGCAAATAGAGGAGAACTGTCACGAATCACCAAGACTCGAACAAGAACCCAGTACGAATTATGAAGAATGCACACGATTTGCCGACGATTTCTACCTTTTTACCGATTCGTACCAATGCGTACTGCATTCGTGGGTCTAGTCGTGTCCGGTGTGACCGGGCCTTAATAAACAGTAGCTTCAGTGTGAAGGAGAGGGAAGAGATGGAGGAGTAGTAGCAGATTGAGCAGCTTAAATTAAAGTTCTCCAGATGGGCTTTCAGCTTCTGCTTCTGGAAGATCTCTGACTGCATCACTTCACGCACCTCAAACTTGATGCCAGCAAGCTTCTCTGTTGTAGAATTATGGTACAAGGAAAAGAAAAGGTTCGATATAGAAGGGCAACAGTTTAAAATGGATGAATAGAAAAGAAAAGATGAATAGAAAAGCAGATGGAGCAGCTTAAACTGAAGTTCACCAGAAAAGAAATTCAGTTTCTGTTTCTGGAATATCTCGGACTACATCAATTCACGCACTGCAAACTGCAAACTGCAAAAGGGAACAAGGACACAGCAGGGGGGGTGTTTCACAAAGAACCTAAGTTGAACTTAACTCTAAGTTGGACCTAACAATTATGGAAAACCATTTGTAGCCTTGAAATAAAACATATTCAAAAGCACAAAAATACAAGTATTTCAGACTTTCAACAAAAATATGTATGAATAATTTCAAGGCTCCTTGATAATCACAAATATAACTAATTTTCATCAAAATTAATGCCTTTTAAATAGAACTGTTTCAACAATAAATCAAAGAAACTAACGGCTTTCCATAAAAGTTAGGTCCAACTGAGTTTAGTTTAACTTTGAATCTTTGTGAAACACCCCCCTGGTCAAGGAAAGCAGAAATGGGCCAGCAAACTTCCAGGATGAGCTCTAACTATATCGCTTCAATGTTTAGCACATGGATGTCATAAAATACAATACAAACAAACTGTAAAGTACATAACAACAATGCTAGAAATTTAAGTGGCCCAACATCTAAAGCAATAATGCCTCCAGCCACTTTGTTGCGTAGGCATAAACAAATTAAAAGGGTCAGTTATAGTTGGTTGCCAATTGGGCAAGTACAGTTTTGAGTAAATTACTTTTTGTGAGCCAAAACCAAAACTATTTTTTTTTAGTAGCTCCATACCAGCGTGCCAGTGCCAATTTTGCGCCTTGAAGCAAATAAGAGAACATACCGACTAGGTTGCCCAGGATCTGGCCATCATGGAAATCTTCCTCCAGGTCTCTGACGATGATTCTCTTTTCCTTTAGCTCTTCATTGATCCACCTCTTCAGCACCTGTACAAATAGTAAGCATTATTATCTATTCATCTTTATTTCATAACAAACAACACAGAGCAATAAAGAAGTTACATAAAACCCAGGGGGGTGTTTCACAAAGATCCTAAGTTGAACTTAACTCTAAGTTTAACTTAAAAAGTATGGTAAGCCATTTGTAGTCTTGGAATACAATATATTTAAAAGCAAAAATGCAAGTATTTTAGACTTTTCAAAAATGTTCATGTGAAGAACAATAGAAAAATATTTATGATTTAAAACAACATTTTATGCCTTTTAAAAGTACTTAAAATTTGTTTTCAAAGAAACTAACGGCTTTCCATACGTTTTAAGTTAAGAGTTAAGTTCATCTTAGGATCTTTGTGAAACACCCCCCTGGACAGGGGCTGTAAACGAATTAATTCTGCCACCTGCAGGGAAATGATGAGTTACACTCCAAGTACGGAACACATATTAAATAACAAATTCATATCACAAAAATAAGAACAGAATGGCTTCATATTATATAATTACACAATTAAAACTCCTAATTGTCATATAAAAGGCTGCAGTGCATTATATACATCTATCAATGCTAGAAATTAATTTTGTTTCTATTTTGCAGTGGATCGATTCTGTGATTGTAATTGAGTAGACACGTTTATCTTAAAGAGTACATACATGTAGTTCACGCGATTACAATCATCTACAGTAGCATTTAAGGATTTTTAATAGAAAAAAAAATAAGAGTGAATATAATCAAGAAGATACTCACATCGATGAGTTCTTTGAGCTTTGGGGAATCCCTGGAGTCGGGCTCAATCATGGATCTCTCCTCACCCTCCTCTGGTTATGGAAACACATGGCAAAGAAAATGAACATATTTCAAATTGATAGTAATTAATAAATAATAATTAGTTTTGTTTACCGAGGTTACCCTCTTCAGTGCTTTTGCACAATTCTCCCAGAGGGACCCGTTAACCCGTTCAGGACTGGTCCCAAAAATATTTGGGCTTGGGTGTATGGAGAATACATGTTATAGCAAAATCAGTCAGTCCTGAACGGGTTACTATGTATGAGTACATGTACATGTATGATGATAGCCATTGTTCCGGTCAAACTTAATTTAAGTGACCCAAACTTGGTTGATTATCAGTAAAAATGTACATGTATCTATCTTGAATTCAATCAAGTTTTATGTACATTATAGTATACATATCACCTGTTCCTGAATGATTTGATCAAACCAAGTTCAAGGCGTACAGTTTAGTAAATTTCATTACATCACAAAAGTTATTTCTTGAAGCGAAGTTACGAACCAGAGCAAAATAACACTGATTTCCTATGGAAGAAAAATTAATTTGGATGGGCATATCTTTTTGATGACGTCACACTTTACCACTGTATGGGGATTGCAAAGTGTAGTACGGCACTGGTTTAGTGTTTGTGTGGATAGCAACTTACCCATGATGAATGTCTCTGGATTGAAGTCGATGGGGCTTGTTGGCGAGTCCAGGGCATTCTAGACCTCATCCCTGCCTTTGTCTTTAAAATCATTTGTTTTTCAGATATTACACTTAATTTGTCATCATGGCACCGCACAAAAAAAATTCTTAAAGCGCCTTCTCAACCCAAACTGTCCTAGATTCCTTTAAGTGTTTGTGTTAATAGTGACTTACCCATGATGAAAGTTTCTGGGTTGAAGTCGATGGGGCTCGTGGGCGAGTCCAGAGCATTCTTGATCTCATCATTGCCTTCCTCTGCAGGGATAACAAAATAACCGGAAATTAACTAATAAATCATCTGGGCTGGTATTCAATTCAATTTTTAGACTAAGAAAGAAATTTACTTAGCCTTTTCTAGGCTGAGAACTCAACTTTTTGACTCATACTTCAATAAAACAAAATCTAAATGTAATATATGAAGACATTAAGTGATCATGACATCAACATTTTTGGAAGATTATAATTATTTATTATATAATTTATCAGAAAGAAAAACATCAAAGATATTGGAAACCCTTCTCTTGATTGACTGGCATCGGCCTGCGATTCCAAATTCAAAACCTATGCCTATGCACATCTACAAAGTAAATGGTTTACTCAGGTGAACCATTTACACGTAATATATGCAAATGCGCTGGAGATAATACCAGCCATTCGTATACTGTTGCCGGTTCAACAGTATACCGGCGTGTTTTAGGACGCATCGGTAAGGAAAACGGACAGGAAATAATCATTTTATTTCTACATTTTGCGGTCTTCAAAACAACAAAGTCGGTAATTATTATCAAAGTATATTAATTGTGGATCACATAAACGAAAGTTTTTTTGCATTTGCTGGTAAATTGAGGGAGAAATCAGCCGACAAAAAAATTTGTTTCCGTTGGATAGTGCAGCGGGCGGAAGAGGTTGATCTCTGCACAACCCTATTGTAATGAACCTATGTGTGTGCCTATGGGGAAATTTAGAACTACCAATTTGTCTCCTTTTTTTGCATTTCTGCAGGATGATGCCAAATTAAATTCACTTCAAATTTTACATCTTAAGAAAGGGCATCAAATTTGTTGCTATATTTCCATCTGGTGTTCAGTTCATACAAATGCGATATGTGAGTTTGTAGCAAGCCCTTCAAAGCTCAAAATTCATGTTGTCAGTGACTTCTTTTTTGGCCCATCTTTTCCTAAAAATAAAATGGGATGAAAAAAATGTCAGACAAGTTTCCTCATAAGTATAACTCCAAAAATAGAAAAAGTAAGGTCATGAAACTTTCAACATATTATTTTTTAACACTGCTTTACATGATGAAGTAAAAATTTCACAAGACACCCCATCAATAAAATAAAGCCAAACTTCAAAGCAAAGCCTCGGGCCTCGGCCAAAGCAAAGGATATTAAAATAAATTATCTCACAATCACACGTACAGTCACAGGTCTTCACAATCACATAGCCAAAGAAAACGTTAGGAAGACACATTTTCATACATTTTATTTAGGATGTCATTACTAGGCCAGGAATGACATGTTCAATGATAATGTCCAAAAATGTATGAAAATGTGTCTTCCTAACGTTTTCTTTAGCTAACATTTAACAATCACAGTTACTCATGTTGTCATGAGTCACATGACTTACAATTCAAAATTACAATCAAAGACAATGCCGGGTCAACATCAATGTCTCTCAAATCTTAAAAGTAAAACAATATAAATCGCAATACGTCTATGACTATGGATAGTTAATGGAGTATGGACTATAGTAGGCAATGTCAATTACTCAATTACATTTACATCACGATGTATGTGAATTGACAATGTCAAAATCAAATGTTGTCAATTGAAAGTCACAAAAAAAAGCCAGGTCAAGCAAAGCCAAAGCAGGAATAATTATAATTTGTTATTCGTTATGATCCGCTTGTCTTAAAAATAAAAATGATTGTAGATTAGTTATGTACAAGATCACTATTCAGCTCTGACTGACTGACAAACAATAGCCAAAGTAAAGGTAAAGTAAAGGTAAAGCAAAGGCAAAGCCAACGACATATCCATGACAAGTTTATAATCGTTCATGAATGCACGGAATGTGGTGTGTGTGAAAGTGAAAATGCACAGTCCACAGTCAGACTCGAACAGTCACATTAAAAAGCCTTTGAATTTCTTAATCAACTAAAAATTTACGAATAAAAATCAACTAGATATTCACTCACCATCTTTAGTTCTCTTCTTTCTCCCTAATGTCGTGACTTTATCTAAGAAAGACTCTTCTTTCTTGTCTTTTTTCGGAGTTGCAGTTTTCACTGGAGAGGCCATTTTGAGTTTCCTTACGCGCTTGCGCCTGCGGCAATTTCAATGTACGGTACGGCCGTCTGCAGCCGCGCCTGAACCTCCCCGTACACAAATCTCGGCTCACTCGATCAATTCGTCACAGCATTGCTATCCACATACTCATAAGAATGAAGTTAGCGCTCATTTTATTCCATCAGAAACTGAAACTAGGAGCTAAAAGTGCATGTATTATGAGATGGGCGTGTCTGTTCCGCTTCCGGTTCTCAGAGAATGCTACCAAATTGCATCGGGGGGAGGGGGAGGGGGGTGAGAGGGGGGGGGGGGCGGGGGGGTAAATTACTGAATTACTATGACTGGGGCATTTTTTATTTTTTATCCACTGTTACCAGTGAAATAGAGTGCTAGGGTTACGCCAATATGCACTACAAGTTGAGGGAAATGGTGGCCAAGGGGGGGGGGGGGGGGGGGGGGGGGGGGCGAGGGGCCGGGGGATGTTCAGTTAGTTGCCCACATTTTTCTTTTGGCCCACTTACTGAATTACTGATAAGCGTTGACACATCCTGCATGCGCCCAATAATTGGCAAGGACTTTTTTCGACCAACAGTTTTCCGGCTAGATTTATTTGCAAAAATTGTATTCTGGAGCAAAATCATATATAATTGAATTTAAACATTTTTTTTTCACCTAAACCTAAACCATTTTGGGGCGAAGGTGGCGGCGGCTTGTCAAATTTTTTTTTTAAAGGATAGTGCCGCGAGCAGGTGAAAGATGTTTTATTTTACTTGTTTGTTTTTGTGTTAAGTGTTTTTTCTGTCAGTGATTGGTTTGATTTGTTATTATTATTGTTTTTGTTTGTCTGTGTGTCTGTGTGAGAGTTGTTTTTTGCTAGTGGATGCTTATTGTTTGTTTGTTTGTTTTTGTTTTTTTTGTTGATTTGTTTATGTGTTTGCCTTTGTTTGTTTGTGTGTATTTCTTCTTTTGTTTGTTTATGTGTATTTGTTCGTTTGTTTGTCAAGTTCATTGTTCAATGGGGTTTTTTGTTTACACAATTATGCCATAAACAAAGTCGCCCTCAGTCCTAGAAGCGTTTCAGCGGTAATATTAACTCCAGGAAGGAATGATTTTTTTTGAAAAAAGAACAAAACATTCAGTATAGAGATCAATCTCGACTGACTCGACACATTAGGAATTGTAGACCGTTTGTTTTCACCTACATTATTGTGGGGGAGAAGGCACTGAATCAGAGGTCCTTATAGGTTTGTCCAAATAATATCATTATTCCAGACAACATTTCTGTGGCAAGATTATTTTAAAAAAAGGTTCTTCATCACTGCCAAGATTTACATCATGAATTTGGACAAAATATACATGCTTTGCCCAAATTTTAGCTGAATTTACCCCTGTCCCTATTGCCCGCAGATTGCCTTTCGAATTAAAGGTAGTGTTGAGTATTGGTATTTCCCGAAGTGCCCCCCGATATTTTTTTTGTGAGATAATGAAAAAATGACTGTCAAATTCGAAAGAACATACAATTTCAATGACAGAATACACTTTATTTGATCAAAATCGGTTCAGAAACGGCTGAAATATCCATAAATATAATTTGTATTCAAAATGTTTTTCACCGGCAATCACCGGACGATATTATTTTAGACTTTTTAGAAAAATTTCAAAAAATGCTCGAAGACTACTTTGAAAAAAATCAGAATAGGTTTTTAAAAAGTCGTTGATGATATCTCTACTGAATCATTATTTTAACAAACATTAAATGCACAATTTTGTATGAAAAAGGGCTAAAACCAATGATTTGTTTAAATAGCGCCCTCTTGAGTTGTAACGGCTCTTTTTTGATGATAACAGGGGTTTTACTTAGTCGTTTGTAATTGTGTATACTTTTCGAGCATGGTGTAGTTATAACTATTACTTTGTACCGTAATGGTGCCGGTTTTGGACCAATACTCAACTATCCCTTTAAGAGAGCGGCTGCACTAACATGTAATAAAGACATATAGACACAATTTTAGCATGCATGAAACTCTCTTAAATTCTAGGTTTTATTTTTAACTTCACGTGATTAATTTGTATCCAAGCCGGATTTAAATTAGTGACAATACATTTTTGGATGAATTTAAATGCATGTCTTGTAGAATTAGTTTTCTAATGGATATGCTTTTTAATCCAATGCATTAAAGGGATAGTTGAGTTTTGGTAGAGAGGGCGCTAGACTACTTATTTTTTTTGGTGAGGTAATGAAAAACTGAGTGTAAAATTTGAAAGAGCATAATATTTAAATAATAAAATCATCTTTGTTTGATCAAAATCGGTTCAGAGACGGCTGAAATATCCATAAATATAACAATTTGTAATAAACCTGGGGCCACAGGTTTATTAGAGAATTTTGAAACAGCCGTTAAAAATGTTTAAAAATTATTCCTCTTTTCAAAAAGTGCATTGCATTCTAGACTAGTGACATCAAAGTATGATTTTGGACACGAATATTTTGTTGTATACATGCAATTATGATTTTTTTTAGATGCTCACTGTGAATTCTTAGGTCTTCATCAATTGATAATCATACGTAACTTCAGGTGTGTGTGTGTGTGTGTGTGTGTGTGTGTGTGTGTGTGTGTGTGAGTGTGTGTGTGTGTGTGTGTGTGTGTGTGTGTGTGTGTGTGTGTGTGCGTGTGTGTGCGTGTGTGTGCGTGTGTGTGCAGTGTGTGTGTGCGTGCGTGCGTGCGTGCGTGTGCAAGCATG
>JBAMJV010012467.1:0-45323 GCA_037951105.1 Echinarachnius parma | reverse complement strand
AGAACTATAAATGTCGATTGTATTACTTTCATGTGTTCTTTTCAGTCCATATGTTCCTGTAAGATAAATTTATCAAATTGATATTCAAATCAAAGTTAATCAGTTTTGTATCTTTCAATTGTACGGTGACCTTCTTGAAGTTGAAGTTCCTTCATGTGTATAAGTATGGACCTGTAAGTTCACCTTATAAAGTAGTCATTTTAGACAAAGTTTGTAAATTGTTCAGTCTCATGTCTATGATAAAAAACATTTACCATATTAGAAATGAATACCATATGATGTAAATACACACACTATAACACTTGACAGTGTTTTTTTTTTTTTTTGGGGGGGGGGGGGGGCGGGGGGGGGGGGGTCATCTTATCCACCCCACTGCGAGATGTCAAGAGATCATTGAATAGATCTAGTAACAGTTGACGTGCAAAAAGTGTTGAGTGGTTGATACAATTATTGTTTTTATCCGATATTTCCATGGGCGTTGTGTGAACATTTCAAGTTAAATGAACATTATATGGTCGAGTACTGAGAAAAATGGAAAGTGGTATTCCCTTACTCATTGAACTCACTTTGTACACGGTTCTGACGATCCAGTGGATAATTTGACATCTAAATACTTCAATCGTAAATTTGAAAAACTGAAACCTGCCCCTCACCCTACACGCACGGAACCTGACATAATTGCATTCAAAAACCTTGATTCTCACTGTTAAAACGATACAAAATCCCGCATAATGAACAAATTGATATATATGGGTTTTTACTTAGACAGTTTTAGTCCACCTTCAAACAAAACATTGATTAATACATAGCCAAATTTCGCAAAATAACCCAGAATTTGGACGATTTGTTCCTAAAACGCCAATTTTGCGGGAAATACACAGCGAACAGGCGACTCTTGCAAGAAACTCGCACTCATTACTCCGCTCACGCGAACGAGCGATACGAAAACATAGAGTCGTGTATCGGTGCGCCGCGGCGTCGCGCGGCACTAAATTGCATTCTGGGACTATAACCTGACCGCCGTTCCGTTTCCGTTCGCCCTTCAAGGCTGCTGTCTGACCCCCGGTACAGGATAAAATTGCTGTCATTGGTGTTTCGGTTATCTCTGTTGTGTAATACTTCCATTGTAAAAACATTTAGCCATGTCTCATTTCAGCTGAATAAAACCACGTGGGTGGGGCACTTTAGAGTTGCTGTCTAGGGCCCCGTACAGGATAAAATTGCTGGCATTGCTGTTTTCATAATAGGTACCCCCTAAGGTACGATATCCACCAACTTTTGTCCATGTCGGTGTTGAATAAATGTATTTTTTGGCCCTCCTTTTTGGGCCCCCTAGGCTTACGGTACAGGATGTGACCCGGCAGCAATTCATTTCATTGACCCATGGCCACATTCTAAAATGATGAGACCATTAAACCTGTTGTCTCTCTTCAGCTGATTAAATGCTCTGGGCCCCCGGTCTACAAGTGTAAATGATTTTTACAGTGCGTCTACGTACACTAAGGCTATTTCGCATATCAAATTGGAAGACAAATGATTGAAGTTTTTCTTGTTTCCATTTCATTCATAGAATGACCGGTTTTAAGGCAGTTCCGTTAGTTATTTACATTCTCATAAGAGTTATACAATATTCTTTCATGGGTATAAAGGCATGCATATTGCAATAATATATTTGTTATTGGCGAATTGTTCAAAACATTTATACATAATACAATATCACATTCAATATATAACATAATACAAACATATCAACTTCCGTAAAAAAAAATGTAGTAGCAATTAATGGTCACGTGCTAGTAGAAAGTATGATCGAAACTATACAACTTTGGATGGCCCGTAACCAGGATTTTAATGGGGGGGGGGGGGGGGGGGGGGGGGTGGATACACGGGGCGCGAGATTTACAAAAACGGTACCGAGACCGATCGTGGCCGAAACCGAGACTACTGGTTGAGTCGTGTAAGCAGGGTGCTGTCGGTCGCCAACAAATTTAGAGGCCGAGATCGAGACCACTGGCTTAGGTGGCCGAGACCAATACAAATTGGTCCTTTCTGATTTTGTTTTTTATTATTATTATCATTATATTTTGTTTAAAATTATTTATTTATTATTATAATTATTATTATTTATTTATTTATTATTTTTTTGGAGGGGGGAGATGCGTCAGCACCCAACGCACTTTCTGGCTACGGGCCTGATACATATTTAACGCGCGGATAAAGTTTAGCATAGCATATAACAGCAAATGAATATATAACATCGGTCATGTAGATAATCATGCATAAACAACCCATGTTTCCAAGTAATGTTGTTATTTTGTTATTTTGGCGTTCATTCAAAATGAATATTTACGCCATAATACTTAAATATTATAGGTTTTCCCGCTCAATTTCGCGATTGTGTCAATCGAATTGATAATAGGAGCAAACGAATTCGCGCGATTTGCGATCGCCGTACCAAAGCATTATTTGAATTCGTTAATAGGCATTCAAAATCACGCCCGGAGCAAACGAATTCGCACAAAGCGCATACCATTTCGTCAATGGACGTTCAAATTGACACGTAGTATACGTAGACGTCTCTTCGGTCAATCGAATTCGTGAAAGGGCAGCCAATTTTCAAATTACTGCTTTCGATTTAAGAAATGTAAAGATAGATCAGCAATAAATTGGCTAAAAGCAGTGGCGTTTGTATTCAGGTAAACTTAATTCATATTCAGACAAAGCATGTTATATTTTGGAAAAATCAAGTCATAAATTATTCGTGAAATTTATAAAAGGAATAGAATTTTGATAAAGGTAAATTTTGCTTGTAAGGTGAGAATGAGAAAATGGAATTCGGGGAAAAGGACCCTGGCCATCTGGAAATATATAAAATAAAATGCTTATAAGCTTCATGTATATCTTTGTTTTCTATTTTAGATTCCCCTTTGGCTTATGATGTATTGTTTGTCAACTTATTAGGGGTGGGGAGGGGTGATTGTGCCTCCTATATAGCTCCGTGCTAAAGCGTATATCAATGGTCATTAAAGCTAAATGGGGATGTAGATGACATTACAATTGGAAAATCTTGATGATAACAAAATACATGTAAATATAGGTTTTCCCGCTCAATTTCGCGATTGTGTCAATCGAATTGATAATAGGAGCAAACGAATTCGCGCGATTTGCGATCGCCGTACCAAAGCAGCATTCGAATTCGTAAATAGTCGTTCAAAATCACGTAGGAGCAAGTGAATTTGCACAAAGTGCATACCTTTTCATCAATGGTCATTCGAATTCGCGAAAGGCCGTTGACAGTTGGCTGCACATTCGCGAATTCGAATGCCCATAAATGAACTTCTGTGTCTATTCACGAAAGCGTGTGCGTATGCATGAATTCGCATGCACTTATTCGGAATTTGGAAGACCGATACCAACGATTACGCGGCAACGCGCGAATTCGAATGACCCTAAATGAATTCGATTGAAAAAAGTGCAAAATTGAGCGGGAAAACCTATACATCATTTTGTAAAAATGTTCAAACGTAACAAACCGCACAATGTCCTTTCCAGGGCAAAAGTAAACCATTATTGTTCCCAGTTTCGTGTGTCATATCATAATTATATATATATTCAGACAATTAAAACAGGCCGAAGACTTGTATGTATATTTACGGACGACTGAGAAATGCATCCGCGTTATCTAAAACGAATGACGAAATGTTACAATTGTTTGCCCCGAAATGAAATCGAATGCTCCAAACGTGCTCATCAGGCATGACCGGCCATGCCGCGTTAAATTGTATGAACCAAGTTTACATTTGGCTGCACATTCGCGAAATCGATTGCCCATAAATGAACTTCTGTGTTTATTCGCGAAATCGTATGCGTATGCATGAATTCGCTTGCACTTATTCGGAATTAGAAAAACCGATACCAACGATACTGCGGCAACGCGCGAATTCGAATGCCCCTAAATGAATTCGATTGAGAAAAGTGCAAAATTGAGCGGGAAAACCTATATTATTATTACTGTTATCACTTTAACGTGTATGATCATTCAGGTATTCTGGCGACGGGATGCTCTGTACATACCATTTTATTATCAATTTGAAAATATTACATACCCAATAGAGTGATACATTATATTGTTCTTTCAGACATAACTGACCATTATCCTATTGTAACACATAATACTGTATCTCAAACAATTAATAATTATGACCCACGTTCATTTAGACGTAAAGTAACTAATGACAAATTAGTTAGTCTAGCTTCTTGTCTTGAACATGTAGACTGGTCTCCTGTTTATGGTGTAGATGAAGTGAATTTTTCTTACGATAATCTTTGTGGTATTTTGAATAATCAATTAGAAAGGAATAACACATTACAAATGATTAAGTAAAAAGCCTGCTAGCATTCAAAAAGAGCCGTTAAAACTCAGGAGGGCGCTCTCTGAACATTCATCGGTTTCAACCATTTTGAATACAAAAAATTGTGCATGTGATGTTTTGTTAAAATAATGATTAGAGAGAGAGATAATAAACAACTATTTAGAAACCTCTTTTGTAAATTTTTGAAAAAAAAGGAAGCATTACAAAAAAATATTTAACGGCTGGTTCAAAATTATCGAATAGTTGTGAGGCCCCACAATTATTACAAATGAATATGTTTTTGGATATTTCAGCCATTTCTGAACCGATTTTGATCAAAAAAGTTTATTCTGTCATTAAAATTGTATGCTCTTTCGAATTTGACACTCAGTTTCTCATTATCTCACAAACAATTCTTTTGTGTAGCGCCCTCTATACCAAAACTCAACTATCCCTTTACAATTAATGATTATAAAAAAAACACCAATGCTTCCTTGGATCACTAAATCGATATTACGTTTGATAAATAGGAAAAAAAAAAAAATTTATAAATATAAATTAGATGGCACAGAAAGATTGGAAATTAAATATACATCTTATAAAAATATTTTGACTAACATTATTCGATTGGAAAAAAAAGGTATTTTGAAAATATGTTGGCATTATATAAATATGATATGAAAACTTCTTGGAAAATGATTAAGCAGGCAATGAATTTTACTAATAATTAATCTGACATAACAAAAATTAAGTTTAATGATGAGATAGTTGAGGATCCTTTTGTTGATATTTTGGGCCAGCCTAATCCAAAATCTATATTTTTGTTCCTACTCATAGATACTAACTTTTAGATATTGTTTTGAAACTTGATTCTAAGAAAAGTTCAGGCCATGATGAAATTAATAATTTTATTTTAAAGGGCATTATATCTTCCGTAATTGTGGATCCTCTCGTTCATATTTTTAATTTGTCTTTATTATATGGCCAGGTATCCAACTCTATGAACATTGCTAAGGTTATTCCTTTGTTTTAAAAGGGTGATAAGTTAGATTTAAATGATTATTGACCGATTTCTTTAGTCCTCTTTTTCGAAAATTTTAGAAAAGATTATTTATTCTCGGACAGTATCCTTTTTTAAAAATAATAATATTTTTATAATCTCCAATTTGGTTTTAGGGAAAAACATAATACTGTACACGCATTATTGTCTTTTATTGAGAAAATAGCTCATGCAATCGACACATCTTCTCATACGATAGGCATTTTTCTGGACTTCTTCAAGGCCTTCGACACGATTAACCACGATATTTTACTTTATAAACTTTCACATTATGGTGTACGTGGGATGGCCTTGATCTTTTTGTGTAGGGGCTCATGCCCAACCACACTCACAGGGTTGCCTACTTTGAGCCAGAGCTGAGAATGAGAAATTGCGAGGGAGCGAAGTGACTGAGCGGCGGGGGAGAGGGGTGTCCCCCCTCCCACGATAGGGAGCTTTTGCAAAAAATTTGTTGGACTTGAAATTGTGCAATCTGGTGCCTACCTAGATAGGAAATTCGGGCTTAAGATTGACTGTATCTGGGAAAGCGTGTTATGATTTGATCGTCCAGAAATTTTAAACACACACACACAAATATTGCATTTGCAAGGGCGTCAACAGCTTCTCAAAACTGGGGAGTACAGGAAATCGCCGCGTGGACACTCGTGATATGTCATCGTAATGGGTATGAGCCAAACCACCGTTGCAACGCGTTGGGCTGTCACAACCGCAAGTCGTTTTGAAAATTCAGAAATTTGGAGCTTCTCGCCACGTAATCGACGAAACCTAAGTCTTCTATCTGTTCGGTCAAGGATGTTATGGCTCGTACCCTTCAAGATGACATATCACTATTGTCCAGGCGGCAATCTTCTGAGCTCCCTAGTGCAGGGACGTCCAGTAAATCTTGGTTGCATGGTATGGGGTGGAAAGTTGGTAGTTTGTCTTGCTCGGTGACCATGTTAGAGCGATCTCTGGTGTACAGTTTGGCGGAAGGCGTTGATGCCATAGTGTTTTTTAGGCTCCTTTTTGGCCTTTCCGGTTTCTACGGCACATTTTAAGCAGTTTGCCATAATTTATCCTGGTGGTCAATCGTGGACGTCCTAGAGATTCCCGTGGCTTTAATTGACTCTCCTCTCGATGACGTCTGATGATTTTACAGACCGTAACCTGCGATGTTCCAACGAAATAGTGGACATTGCCTGTTAACACCCTTCCTGGTGGAGCACAAGCATGGTTTGGTGTGTAGCCAATGACGTTGGACGAAGTATGGCCTAGAGAGCCTCTGTGCCAATTTTGATTGAAAATTGTACAGCCAACTCTGAGAAATGACCCATAACGATGACTTGTTGGACATACGCTTTGAAAAGGGAAAGGGGTGAATCATCAAAGGTCCTGCCTTTCATAGCTCAATACAAAAGGCTAAATTAATTAATGCAAATTCATGCAACGATTTAGTATACATTGGTAGTTCTGAAACATTATATAATCATTATTGTTGGTCTAAAATTATTCATTAGGCGCAACAGGGAAAAGAATGAAGTTGGATAAAACAAAAATTATAAAAAAAATAATGTACATGTTGCCATCTGTTTTTCAAGAATTTTTTTTTTTAAATAGCTCAGTCCATTATTATCCAACTAGGCATTCTGAAGAATTTCATATACCTCTCTTGCGGACCCTCCTTGCTCAAAATACATTTATATCATTTTTATGAAGGCCCCAACTTATGGAATTATATAAGTAATGAAATAAAAAATGCTTCATCGATTAATATTTTAAAGAAAAAAATAAAGATGTTTTTATTACAATCTTATGAACATCATTGAATTATATCGCCCGTTTATTATTTCCCCGTCCTTACGTCATCCTAAACAAGGTCTTTTTTTACTCGCGGACTCAAAATATAATTTGATATGATAATTATTATATTGGGCCTTCTCATGCATAGCTCATTTCTAAGCGCAACTCTTCTTTCTCATTTTCTCCTGAACCCCACATGCAGCTCATCCTTTTGTACCATTGTTCACATTTTTTACCCCCGATCTCACACTTCTTTTCGGCAGTGTCTAATTTTTGTATTGTGTCCGTCTTCTCCTATCTTTGTCATGTAAAGTTCTCTCTTGTCCCATGTTGGTCACTGTTGGCATCCCTTTTTTCCTATCTATAGTTCTTTTTTGTAGTCTAGAATGTGTTAATCTAAATATACAATATTCCTAACTATTATTTGAGGGGTCCACAATTGTACAAGCATTGCGTTTTAGTGGACCCCTCTTGTTTCAAATATGTATATCTCTATTTTTTGTAAATTATTATAATTCATTTGTAATGTTTTGTTGGAAGCAAGAATAAATTGAAATTGAAATTGAAATTAATATACATTAAATATGGTATATTTCTGAAAAGTTTCAAAATGTTCAGTTTATGTAACATAAGAGCATTCCTTATTCCTACACAACTGGAGGACAGAATGACGGTTTAGTCACAAGCATTCAACCATCGACCAGTTTGACTGATTTAAGGAAGATGTAAAGCCTATCAGGAGTGCAGAAGGCTATCTCGCCGGATTTGAACTCTTGCATGTAATACCAGTTCCTGTTTGGATCTGTTTGTTTCTGTATCACGTGGTCAGTGACGAGAGTTGCCATGTGTTGTAGCGCACTCGTGTAACGCTCGATGGTGACTCTGTCCTCCTCCTCGTTCACGGTGGCTATGAGGATTGTATCATCCTTGCATACGGCATGATGTACGAACAAATCTGTACTTTTGATAAGCGAGTGCTGTTCAACGCCCGTCTCGTTTATCACCAGTGCCGAGTTACAGAAATCTTTAACGACCAGCATCTTACTAAAGTTCATCGCAAATACCTGCAACGGTTCATACCCATCACATGCTATCTCCCTGACCGGCCTCCCACCTCTTGGAGTGAATACCTGAATCTTCTTGGCATTCATGTGACTGACATAGATGTGATCATCGCTGTCTACAGTGAGATTACCATGCCCACCTTCATCCCAACTCAGAGTATCAAACTTTGTATTAGCCTTCTCCCATCCGTCTGTGTACAGGGACACATTGAGTACATCCTCGTTAGTATCACCTGTGTAGCGTACAGCACACCGGCCATCAGACAAGAAGGCTATCCCGTCAGGATACAGCTCCTTGAGCACTCTCTGCTGCAGCTGCCCGTCAGCAGAGTATACCTCGATACCACGCTCTCCTTCGCTACATCCTACAGCCATCCTACCGTCTGGTGTGGCGGCCATGCACTCCATGGTTTCAGCTGTGGATAACGCTACATCTGCTTTCAGTTTCCACTCGCTGTACTGCACCTTTCCCAGCTTTGCTCTGCTTAACTCCTGATCCTGTTCATATGTCAGCTTGTCTGCGCGACCTGACACCTCTAGCGCACTTGCACTTGATGGATCATCCTCATCAAGGACTTGCGTTAACTGATCGCAAAGTGCTTCTCGAATTGCTACCGTATCTACTTCCAATGGTGTCTTGCCGCTGTTGATAACCAGCGAATTAGCATTTATTAGTCTCTCAACTAAACGTTCATCTTGGATATTTATTTTTTGTAACTCTCGACATAGCCTTTCTTTCTCAACCTTACACTTCCTATCAAGTGGTGCTTTATCTTCTTTTAACCTGTCGATCGCCTCGTTGTACGTCGTGTCAATGTTACTCCTGAGCGCGTCAATGTGATTGACTACCTTGCCTTTCTCTGCATCGACGAGTGCAACATGTTTCATCACATTTGAAATTTTGGCTTCGGCCTTCTTCCGGAGAGATTCGGTGTCGCGGGAGAACGAATCTTTATACTCATCGGCACTTGTCACCTTGTGACCTTGTTTGTCATGTTTAAACATACATCTTATGCAGATGAGCTTCTTACACGTGATGCATACATCTTTGCATTCATCCCCTTCCCCAGCCTTGTGCTCTTGACACAAAACCTTTCTCTTGGGCACTACCTTACCCTGTTTCACATCATCCGCACTGACGACAACGTGACTCGCATTCGGTTTCAATTTTCCATGGATCTCATGGCAGACTTTACACAAGTAATGTTCACAGTTAGAACAGTAGTAGTCCGCTTCCGACCCACTGTCACAATTACTGCAGTTCTGCACACCGATGTTAACGTCAGAGACAATGGCTTTTATGAGAAAGTTAGTCGGCAGACTCGAAACACCCTGACCCCCAACGACAGTAGTATTGCGACAGACCGGACAAGAAATACTTGTTTCAGTTGTTTGGGCAGATACAAGACACTTCACACATGCTTCGCAGAAGGTATGGCCACAGGAAAGCTGCTTAGGCTCTTCAAGGAGGGAAAAACAGATCGGGCACTCCAGGTTTTTCATCACAGACTCAGCGCTTTGAAAGTTTGTCATCTGTGAGCAAAGAAGTAGAACAAGAAGTAGAGGATTTGGATGACCGACCATGCCTATTGTATAACGATACGGTCTAAAGACATGATAATAACATAATTTTCTTTATAAAGGGAACTAGTAAATTTGTCTAAATCGACCAAAACTTGCTTGCATCTATAGTGGTTCTGTCATGCCTGGTTGCTTTTCTCTTATTAATAGGAGATGACATCAGCTTTGGGTTTCTTCAAATATTTCCTTTTTAATGAGGTATGTATAATTCGAGTTGAATATTGCAATGGGTTAGCACATTTGTATCTTCGCTCATAATTAATCGGTCATATATATTCATTCAACATGGGATTTTTCGCACAATACTCAGCTGCACTTGGACCTAGTAGATCTCAAAAGTACGAATATTATCAAGCCTTTCCCGGCGTTTGCTTACTTATGATAACATAGTTGCTAGAACCCGTTTATATAATTTATTATTTCCATTATCAGCACTCACGCGTGATTGCGATGGTGATGTTAAAAAACTACTGGATGTATATGTATGAAGAGAGAAAACCCACAAACACGCTCACACACTTTTTTTGGTTCATGTTTTATTTCTCCAAATAAACGAAACAAAAAACATGAATAACAGTCTTGTGAACATAATTATACATCATAAACATGGATTTTCCATTACAGAAAGGAAATTACATATACATAACAATTTACATCACATAATTATGAACTACATACGAATAATGAAAATTGGATGTTTTTAAAACAAAAACAAAACAAAAACAAACCCCCCTCTACCCCCTAACCCCCCCCCCCCCCCCCCCTCCCACCCAACCCAACCCCATGCACACTCACCCTTTCCCACCTGCCCCGGAAATATGCTCACATTCCTTCTTATTCTTTATACATATGTTCCTATTATTAAAAATAATTGGATTCATGCAACAATCAAAATGCCTTACATTATCAATCTCTTGCCAAGCTTTCAGCATTTCCAAATAATAAGGTGGAATCTTCAACATAATCTTCGTCTTTTTCAATTCATAATCACATACAAAATTAGCCTTCCTCCCACTGAACTTAAACAATAATAATAAAAAAATAACTTCCATCCCAAATTTCTTTCTCCATATAAAAGTCGTTTCACCCATATTATACGCTGCGATCTAACAAATATTTCAAAATTAATCATTTTAACTCCACCATAATTATAATTCTGACATAATATTTCTTTTGATACGATCTTTCCCTCCCAATATAAAGTCTAATTATATTTTCTCCACTTCTATATAAACCCATAAAGGGACAACAAGGAGGGATGAACTTTAACTTTGTTAAAGTTTTCAATAAATGTATTTTACCCACGATAGTCAAATCCCATTGTTTCCACCAACCTAAAAGCTTTTTAATTTTACTTAATATTTCTTTATAATTCAAATCATCTTTTAATCTAAAATCGACTAAAAAAATAACTCCTAAAATTTGTACTTCCCTAACAAATTTGTTTAAATAAAGGCCCCTCAGTTTCTACACCCATATACATAACATTTGTATTTTCCTTATTGACCTTTAAACCACTAATTTTTTCAAATTCTTCAAATATAAAATTGCAACCTTCTTATTGTGTCTATGTCTTTCAAAAAAATTGTCATATCATCTGCATACAATACTTGTCTTATTTCATGTTCCCCAAAATGTATCCCTTTAATTATTTTGTCCCTCCTTACTTCATGTCAATCGAAAACAAATATCTCTTCACTTAACTTTAAAATATCATTAAAAAAATAAACCATTATTTTGACCGTTATCATTCCTAAAAGAATATAATTTTTCATTAAATGTCTTTATCTCTTTTAAAATATCATGTTTATCCTTAATAATTTCTTCACTTTCCTTATACAATTCTCTTATAACACCTTTCCTCTTGTTTACTTTTAACAATTGTTCAAAATACTGAGTATTATTCTCCCCTTCTTCATAACCAAGCTGCTATAGAAGGAATTTAATGCCCTGTCGAGAAAAATCATACAATTTATTCAACTTATCTTTTTTCAACTACTATCAATAATAAACCTAGATGACCCTACGACTAACTGATTTTCTAAATCCTTAATTTCAGCCTCCAACGTCTCTATTTCAAGTTTCTTTAATTTTGCCTTTTCACGTGAGTAATTCATAGCATATTCCTTCATTTTCATTTTCCAAAATTCCCAAAATACTAATTTATTTAAAACCCTAGGTCCCAATTCATTTTAAAATTCAAATATTGTATCATACATCCCCTCAACCAAAATTGTATCCATACATAAATTGTTAATACATTTCCAATACGATTTTCCAAAAACAAATTTATCTACTAAATGCTGAAATTGCAATTTAATGCCCGAATGATCCGGCGTTATCAATACCAAATTTTCACACTTATTCACTATTTTTTCTAAACTACATGATATAAACCAATAATCTAAACGACTTCGGACTAAAATTGACTTTATTCTTAAAATAAACTGTCGGGCATTAAGATTCATTTTCCTCCATATATCTTCTAAATCATATTTATTCAAAAATACCTCAATAAACCTATATTTTAATACAATGTTTGGCCCTTCGTAATCCATGCCCCCTTCTATTACAGTGTTAAAATCTCCCCCTAATATAACTGGTCCTTATAATGGTCCTTATCAATCACTTCACAAATACATTGTATCCCCCGGCGCTCTAACTGCCACATTCCTTGACGGATTTCTTTCAAATTGTGTATGGAGGTGTATCTTGGTATAATCTACACACCTATAATTTCCGTCTTTTATAGGGTAAAAAGCCATATTTTTGTGCATGGTTTGTGTGCGCTCTATAGGCCACATTTCTCAAGGGATTTTGTTCAAATTTTGAATGAAGGTGTATCTCGGTATAATCTACAAGCATCTAGATTTTGGTGATGCTGTCTTCAGGGTTCCGTCTTTTATAGGATCAAAGGTCATATTTTGATAGATGTCTTGTGTGCACTCTAGTGTGCGGTCTAACTGCCACTTTTCTTGATAGATTTCTTTCAAATTTTGTATGGAAGTGTATCTTGGTAAAATCTACGTATCTAGAGTTTTTTGGTAATGCTGCCCTCATTGTTCCGTCCTTTGTAGGGTCAAAGGTCATTTGTGTCTTTAATGCGCTCTTACTGCCACATTTCTTAACGGATTTCTTTCAAATTTTGTATGGAGGTGTTTCTTGGTCAAATCTACACATATTTAGTGTTTAGTTATGCTGCCACCCGTGTTCCGTCTTTTATAGGGTCAAAGGTAATATTTTGATAGATGTCTTGTGTGCACTCTACAGGGTGTCTCAAAAAGAATGGTACAGTCAGGAAAAAAATTATTAAAATATGATGATATAATAATATTTGAAATAATTTGGTACCATATTACAGAGGAAGAGTTGTACTTTTAGATGCTCTTTGAATGACATATTTACATTCAGCGGATCTCAAATTATATCTGATTGCATACTACAAAACCCCAATTGTGCCGATTTGCATATTTGCACTGAAAATGGCGTTGGACATGCGTTGCACACATTTGGACCTCTCATCAAAACTTATGATATTATAACGACGTAATTATGGCTAGAGTATAATTATATTTGTCACTGCTGACGTTGAAAGGGTTAACAGTGGTTAAAATGGTACAGTCTCCCTAAAAATCAAGTTTTCTGTAAAGAGTTCTTCCAAATTTACCTTGCTTCAAGATTATCATCGCCTCATATTACTATCACTTTTGCCAGTTCCGAATGGTATCGTACAGCTGAAGGCGTTTGCCTTGTTACTGTTGTCCATCATTGATTGTATACATTTGTTAGGCTTTGCATTCGAATATGGAGACCATAAATTTAGTTTACTCAAGGGATAGCTGATTTTAAAGTGTAGCAAAGGCTCGCATTGTAATAATACTCATTCATGCTCAAACACTACTTCAGTAGACGAATCGTTGAAGATTTTGTAAAGCCTCTGTTGATCGAACAAAAGGCGTGAAATCTACTTAAATGTAATTCAGACATTGGTAATAACAAAGTTAAGCACCATATTTAGCCAATTTAATAATGGCTTATTACCTGCTACATTTTTGCTCTAAAACTAATTGGATGTTGGTAAGTCGTTTAATGCACAGCTCGTAAATTGGCACAAAGTGGACTTGACATGTTTGCAAACAAATCACCATATCTCAGGACTGATACATCCAATTAAGCTGAAATAAAATTAATCCGGAAGCCTGATTATTTGTCTTTAATATGACACCAAATATACATGTTTTCAAATTACCTTCATACCTAAAAAAAAAAATATTTTCCAACTGTACCATTCATTTTGAGACACCCTGTAGTGTGTGGTCTAACTGCCACTTTTCTTGACAGAATTCTTTCAAATTTTGTATGGAAGTGTATCTTGGTAAAATCTACGTATCTAGAGTTTTTTTGTAATGCTGCCCTCATTGTTTCGTCCTTTATAGGGTCAAAGGTCATTTGTGTCTTTTGTGCACTTTTACTGCCACATTTTGTAACGGATTTTTTTTCAAATTTTGTATGGAGGTGTATCTTGGTCAAATCTACACATCTTTAGTGTTTGGTGATGCTGCCACCCGTGTTCCGTCTGTTATAGGGTCAAAGGTCATATTTTGGAGGGTGTCTAGTGTGCGCTCTGCAGGTCATATTTCTTGACGGATATCTTTTAAATTTTGTATGGAGATGTATCTTGGTACAATCTACAAATTCATACTTTTTGATGTTGCTGCCCTCGTTGTTCCGTCCTTTATAGGGTCAAAGGTCATATGTCTCTTTTGTGCGCTCTAACTGTCACATTTCCTGACAGATTTCTTTTAAATTTTGTATGGAGGTGTATCTTGGTATAATCTACACACCTCTAATTGTTGGTGATTTTGCCCTCGTTGTTCCGTCCTTTATAGGGTCAAAGGTCATATGTCTCTTTTGTGCGCTCTAACTGCCACATTTCCTGACAGATTTCTTTTAAATTTTGTATGGAGGTGTATCTTGATATAATCTACATACCTCTAATTTTTGGTGATGCTGCCCCCAGTGTTCCATCTTATATACGGTCAACGGTCATATTTAAGTGGATATCGTGTGCGCTCTGCAGGTCTCATTTTTTGACAGATTTCTTTCGAATCTTTTATAGAGATGCATAATACTCTAATCTACACACATATTGTTTTGATGATGCTGCTCCTAGTCTTGACAGTAGTCTGGGTCACTGGTGGCGATCTCTACGTCATCCTTTTGTTTGAGGGAGGGGACGGATATCTTTTTCCCTCCTTCGAACATAAGGATGACGCAAAAATCGCTGCCAGTGCCGGGGGATACATTCGCATTGCGCGGCAAGGCATATTTCTAGTTCTACTTTGTATTTTGTAGGGAAATACACATTTCCCAACAAAAATGTAACCCTTTGTATGTCCCCTTTAAATAAATAGGGTGAGGGTTAGGGTTAACACACACAAACGCACACACACACACACACACACACACACACACACACACACACACACACACACACACACACATATCCACACACCCACACACACATACACACATACATACATACAAACAAACACGCGTACTAACACATATATAAAAAAAGCACACGACAATTATCTCACTAGGCAGATAATAGAAGGAAAAGACTAACGGATAAAGAGCGACGATTGCATTTGCGACTGGATTATATATAATTATCCATAAACACCAATTAGCCAAATGAAAACAAGTTTGCATTAAAGGGATCTAGTAACATTGTCCAAATCCTCAAAATCAATTTGGAATTTTATCGGTTCCCTCATACCTTGTTGTATTCGTATTTACAATATAATCATGGGACATGTTTATGTTTCTCGAATTCCCTTTCGTTAAAAAGATATTTACGATTGAAGAGTTCAGATGTTAAAATATCCACTGGATAGTCGTAGCCGTGTTCAAAGTCAGTGCAATTGGTTAATGAATATCACTATGCATTTGTGCTTATTACTCGGTCATGAAACGTCCATTCAACTTGAAATTTTCACACAATACCTAGTGTACAATATCGGGTAACAATAATATACACTGTATGAACCATTCACCACTTTTTGCACATGTCAACAAAGATACTAGAACCCTTTCAGTTGAATAAGAGTGTAACACTCCCTTGTTAAAAAAGCGCCATTCAACATCATGATAGACCTTCGTTATACGCATACAGTCGACACAAGATATGTAACTTGATCATTCATAATTTGCTCAAGTGTCATTTAAAAATGACCAATATTTAAACACAATTTCAACACAAGAAGAATTATTTAAATTGCACCCTGTACATAAAACTTACCTTCGATTCTCAATCCGTCACCCACGATGGATTCAAAAAGAGCGTTTATGAATCAAACTGTCAATTATAACAAAAACTGTGTAGAATTGTGGAATAATCGCACTAAGTAAACAAGGAAATTACAGTACAAGAACTAACGTACTAACGTACTGGTACTAACGCTCCCACAATCTGCCAAACGTTTAACAGTATGCATTCATATAGGTGCAATGTGAAGGTGTGCGCCATATACTAGGGGCTGCAACTCCCTTATGATTAAACAAATTAGTCCAGTCAATATAGCAAATATGAGGGGGTAACCTCAAATAAATTGCAACAGGGATTTTTCTTCGCATTCAATTTCTATTAAGTCCCATAAACAACATATACTAAAATTCCCCCGTAATCGAAGCTGGGGAAAGAGGTTTAATTTGCATAATGTGCAAATTGGCAATATTTGTTAAGGTAGAAAACTGTGATTCTACTATTAAAGTTTGAGCGTTGATATAATACTTATTATTGAATGATAGTACTCGAATTTGATATAATTGACAAACCGTTTATTCTCATTTACAATGATACCTTATTTACAATGATTATGCTGTTATGGAGCGTGCAGTAGACCTGAATATGGAGCCATGTCAAACAGTGGCGAAGCGTGGTCGGACTGATTGGGGGGGGGGGGGGGGCACGCAAAATTATTGGTGGGTGGGAGCACAACTTATGTTTGTTTGTTTTATCCAAAAAATGTCCCCTAATGTTTTCTATTGTTTTTTTTCTTCAAATTAACGTGCCCCCCGTGCCCCCCCCCCCCCCCCCATCGCTTCCCCACTGATGTCAAACGTGAAATGCTGCAAAATACAACGTTATTGTCAAGATCAATTCTCTTTTTGTTTAGAGAATGGCTGTGTTATGAATGGTGTTGAGGTGATCACACGTACAATAGCAATGCACATTGCAATGTTTCAATCTGGACTTTGCACCATAGTGCAGTGCACATTCCATAATTGAATATACATTACAAACAGGGAATCAGTGTAAAGGGGAATAAACAGGCTTTCTATGATACTATGTTCATGTATGTAAGATGATATAGGGAGTTATGAAAGCTCAAACTTGAATAGCGGAAATGTGTGTGAGGGGTTTACAGTGTGAGTCAAAATAAACGAAACCTGAATTTAATAAATTATAAATCCACAATTGAAGAGCTCAGTTTCAAAACGTGTTAAATCCACTTTTTTGCACAAATCTATGCTTCATCACCATTCACACAAACTGGTACTTTCAGTTCAATACATTTCAAATTAGAAACATGAACATTTAAGGACATAAAAAATGACTTTGTTTCCTAAACGTGTTAAATCCATTTGTGTTTATTTCCAAAACGTGTTAAATCCATCAGAGCCACTCCTTCCCCAACTGACCAATCAGCAAACAGCATTGTGACCTATTTGTTACCCCGTGTGGTCGGTCGGTCCGTTTATGTGGAGCGAACTATTTACACAGGTTTTGAGCAATTTTGATGAAATTTGGTACACTTAATATTCTTGAGTTACGGGTGTGCAAGACACATTTTTCGTGAATGTTAGATAAGGCGTTGCCATGGTAACCACAATTTTACACAAAAATATGAAAACCTTGTGGAGCGATCTTCTTCTACAGTTTGTAAGCAATTTTGATGAAACTTGGTACACTTAATATTATTGAGGTAAGGGTGTGCAAGACACATTTTGTGTGAATGTTAGATCAGGCGTTGCTATGGTAACCACAATTTTGCACCAAAAGTATAAACAAATCTTGTGGAGCGAACTACTTCCACAGTTTTTGAGCAATTTTGATGAAACTTGGTATGCTTAATATTCTTTAGGTAAGTGTGTGCAAGACACATTTTGTGTGAATGTTAGATATTAAAAGCGTTGCAATGGTAACCACAATTTTGCAAAAAAATATGAAAATCTACTTCTACAGTTTTTGAGCAACTTTGATTAAACTTGGTAGACTTAATGTTGTTAATGTGAGGGTAAAAAATACATTTTTTGTCTTTCTTTTTAATAAGGTGTTGCCATGGTAACCTCAATTTTGCAAAAGATATAGACTTTTGTTATAAAAACCTTTTGGGACAAACTACTTTCGCATTTTGAATTTATTCTAATAAAACTTGGTTCATTTGATGTTCTTGAGGTTATCATGGTTTTTTTTTATAAAGCGTTGCCATAATAACCACAAATTTGCTCCAAGGATATCAGTGCCCCATACAATGAGGATTCATCACTTATAAATCATTGTTTTATCCTCCTCACAAACCAGTACTGCGGGGTATTAATCACATTTGACCTGAGGTGGATCTCACTCAAAATATAATCAGTTCATCTATTCCTCATTGTGAACCCCTGTGCCAAGTTTGATGAAAATCCACCTAGGAGTTCTTCAGATTTCACATTAATAAAGTAAAAATAGCATATTTAGACCAAGTTCATTGACCTTTGACCTTTGAACTTCGAGCAATTTTGATGAAACTTAGTATGCTTAATATTCTTTAGGTAAGGGTGTGCAAGACACATTTTGTGTGAATGTTAGATATTAAAGGCGTTGCTATGGTAACCACAATTTTGCAAAAAAATATGAAAATCTACTTTTACAGTTTTTGAGCAACTTTGATTAAACTTGGTAGACTTAATGTTGTTAATGTGAGGGTAAAAAATAATTGTTTTGTCTTTCTTTTTGATAAGGTGTTGCCATGGTATCCTCAATTTTGCAAAAGATATAGACTTTTGTTATAAAAAAAACCTTTTGGGACAAACTACTTTCGCATTTTGAATTTATTCTAATAAACTTGGTTCATTTGATGTTCTTGAGGTTATGTTTTTTTTTATAAAGCGTTGCCATAGTAACCACAAATTTGCTCCTAGGATATCAGCGCCCCATACAATGAGGATTCATCACTTATAAATCATTGTTTTATCCTCCTCACAAAACAGTACTGCGGGGTATTAATCACATTTGACCTGAGGTGGAACTCACTCAAAATATAATCAGTTCATCTATTCCTCATTGTGAACCCCTGTGCCAAGTTTGATGAAAATCCACCTAGGAGTTCTTCAGATTTCACATTAATGAGGTAAAAATAGCATATTTAGACCAAGTTCATTGAGCTTTGACCTTTGAACTTCGACGCATCTCGCCCAAAATCTATTCAATTCATCTACTCATCATGGTGCACCCCTGTGCCAAGTTTGATGAATATCTACCTATAGGGATTCTTGAGATTACGCGTTAAGGAGGTAAAATAGCATATTTAGACAAAGTTCATTGACCGTTGACCTTTGACCTTGGACGGATCTCGCCCATAATCAAATCAGTTCATCTACTACTAATGGTGCACCCCTGTGCCAAGTTTGATGAAAATCCACCCAGGGGTTCTTGAGATTACGCGTTATTGAGGTAAAAATAGCAATTTTAGACAAAGTTCATTGACCTTTGAACTTTGACGTTTGACCTTGGATAGATCTCACCCAAAATCTGTTCAGTCCATCTTCTTTTCATGGTTCACCCCTGGGCCAAGTATTATACAAATCCACCCAGGGGTTCTTGAAATTTTGGGTTAACGAGATTCCCATACTGGATTTGTATTATGGAGGTTCATTATGTTTGTTTCCAAAACGTGTTAAATCCATGTTTGTTTCCAAAATCAGCTAAATCCACAAAATTTGAAAATTCAAATTAATATTTATTAAAGGTTAGGGAATTTACATTATGATATAGATGTATCTTGTGCTGCAATGACTTCGCATTAGAGTAATTGGAAAAATGTGAAATAAAAGACCCTCTTTTTCTCCCTTTCTCTAAAGTGGATTTAACACGTTTTATGCTATTGCTTTCTTTTCATAGGATATTCAATGGATGTATAAATAAGATAATGGTCACTAATATAAATCTTACCAACATCTGACACTGAATGTCTTTTGGGTGAACTAGTTAATATATGATCTAAACATCTTGATGTACTATTCATTACTCTTGTCGGCTTTAATATTCAAATTCGTTTTATTTCATTTTTCCCATAACTATGATAACATAATATAACAAAATATTGATTTACAATTCAGTACATAATATAACGAAATATTGATTTACAATTCAATACATAATATAACAAAATATTAATTTACAATTCAGTACATAATATAATGGAACAAAATGAGCTTATACAGCAATATAATATACTAGTATTATATAATAACGTAATCCATTTGAAGCAAACAAAAAAATTTACCTTGGCCGTTTTAAAAGACGAAATACACGTCGATGAATTGGGGATTATACCCAAAACCTCTTGCAACTTAACAAATATGTCTTACAGATTACAGAATACATATTGGATACAAATATCATCCGTTAAATTACCCTGCAGATGCCTCTGAATATTGAAAATCGACTCGCAAAAGTTCTGTTTTAAAAAGCGGAGCTTCCACATTTCCCTACGTCATTTTACATTGCCTGTTTTAACCCGTTCCCTACGAGTTTCTGAAATCTCCATAGACTTTGTACACAACCCACTCGGTTCCCGTGGTCAAGGGGTTAAAAGACGAAATACACGTCGATGCATTGGGGATTATATCAAAAACCTTTTGCAACTTAACAAATATGTCTTACAGATTACTGAATACATATTGATAGCACGTTTGAATATGCCAAAGGCCATATAAATACCTTTGAATGCACCCCATCACCAAAAGATGATCAGAAATGACTTCCACTTACAAATGAATTTCACACATTAAAACAACACCCGTGTATAAATATACAGCGGGGATTAAAACTAAAGTAAATAGCCGAATGCAGAGGAACCAATAATATGAGCGCATGGCATAGCGACGGAGGGGGGGGGGGGGGGGGGGGGGGTGACAAATGTGGTGACAATAGAGATATCATTAGGGCCTTTACTCTGTGCAGTCATGTTTACAGTGGCAGATGGTAGTCATGGGATATCTTTTGTTCTCTTTCAAGAGAACAATTTTACAACCATCGCATCAAGGAATTTCTAATCGATGTAACAACTAACAAGAATAACAAGTCCTTTCAATTCGATGAATAGGCCTACACGTCTTTTTCACTTGACCGTAGTATTGCACATGCGCACAACGTAACTGTGGCCGAGAGCACTATCATGTAAGGGAATAACCTTTGCAATTTTCATGTGATCAGGAAACTATCCACTTGTGAAGGACAAATTAAAACATGTACTAGAGGATCAGCAATTGAGGGTTTTATTTGTGTCAAAAGGAACACATTCATGACGCAAACATCCCATTAGAGCTCTTCCCTAGTGAAGTACAGTTTAGTAGGGTGTTAGCACATAAAATTCACAGTCTTGAAAAGAGCAGAGTCTCTCCCCATTCTCTGATAAGACTGTATATTGAGGCCCTCGAGGGGATTATAACTGATAAGAGACCCAGCCAAGAACCCCTTTATTGTTGTCGATCAGATCAAAGAGTAGTAGCTCTTTGATCAGATTAGGTTAAGTAATCTGACCACACACTGAAGCCGATAGGTCTTCATGCGTGGCTAGGTTGCTGTTGTTGGTTTAGTTGTAATGGGGAATTTTCACCAGTGAGCCAATTTCTCCAATTTGATGAGCAGAAATGTGGTAAACCCGAGTAGGCCAGAACTAAGCTGATAAGGGATGCGATCGTTCTTCATGCGTGGCTAGGCTGCTGTTGTTGGTTTAGTTGTAATGGGGAATTTTCACCAGTGGGCCAATTTCTCCAATTTGATGAGCAGAAATGTGGTAAACCCGAGTAGGCCAGAACTATAAGCTGATAAGGGACTTGATCGTTCTCCATGCGTGGCTAGGCTGCTGTTGTTGGTTTAGTTGTAATGGGGAATTTTCACCAGTGTGCCAATTTCTCCAATTTGATGAGGCGAGGTCTGTGAAACCCGAGTAGGTATAGTTGAGGGATTGAGAACGCTCAAGGATGTTGTTGTCGTTGTTTTATATTAGAGGCTGACAGGAACATCTCAATAATCAACGCGAATTATGAGCACACATAATACAAAATTTGTATTCATTTCACGCTAAGACTATTAGGCCAAACTGTGAAAGTTTCACGCTAAAGGGATTACAATAGTTGAGTACAGCTCAAGAGTTCAGTTTGGGTCAAACTGAATTTTAGTAACCAAAACCTGCACCATTACATTACAAACTAATATAGCCTTTATAGGCCTAGTTCAAACTCCACCATGCTCGAAAGGAATCCAAAATAACAAACGACTAAGTAAAAAGCATGTTATCATTAAACAAAAAAGAACCGTTCAACTCTGCTTATTCCGAAAATGTATTGGTTGTCGTATATTTTATCAAATTTGAAGACCGGAAAATACATTAGTAAGGCCCAATTCTTTACAAAAATCGATCGAATTTGATCTCTGCGCGCCACGTGCGTGAGCTGGCTTTGCGAGGACCGCTCGGTTTAAACGTTTGGCATCGGACCTATGGGCAACTACATTTCTTTAGTAGGGGTGTTTATGTTATATGGCGGAAAATGCGAACATAGTTTACAAAATTGTCCGCAAATGCAGGGTCTTTGACGCAATTTAATTAATTGGTAATCATAGAAATAATATCTTAAACTATGTTTCAAAGCTCTAATGTAAAATAATGTAAAAAACAACCTCAAATAAAGTACAATTATTACCTAATGTCCAAGAAGTTATGGTAAATTCCGGACCAACATGTGTAACAAATGTGATTTTACAGAATATTATCGAGTCAATATCAGTATTTTTTTAGTTTGTGAATATTTTGTAGGACTAAGACATCAGGGTACGTATTAAAATTGTAATCAAACTATTTTCCAATGTATGAACATGGCAAATAATACAATTTTAGGGGCTAAAACTTGATAATAGTTTCGGTTTTGACATGATCAACGTCTCAAAAATCCCAGTCCCGTACGTACATTATTGTGTCTGTCGGCTATTGCTTCTTCTTCTTCGTTCAATAAAGTGTAGCTTTTCCTTTAGACTGGAATATTACGCATTTACTGGATAATAAAGAAATGCTTAGGGCTTAAATATTTAATTTTCTTGTCCCTGATAATAATTTTTTGATAAATCGTATGCAGAAAAAGTAAAGGGATTTTTAACTATAATTAAACACAAATAATGTCTTCCTTTTTTGGCGTTGCCATGCTACGCAACTTAAGTATAGATTTGTGTCGCAAGTTTGCGTCATGAATTTTGACTTTTGAAGTGTGTCAGTCACGCTGACTTGCAAACAAGTTGTGTATAATTCTTCAAAATATGGTTTAGAAAACTTGAGAATGAGATGGGTTTTTTGTTTGTACTTTGTTCACAAAGTCAAAGTTTAGATCGCCTTTGTAATTTTTCTTATAAAAAAAATCAATTTGTTCTGATTTTATGAACCTTTAGTTTAGATGTTGGACACTGAGCCTGCGAACATGAAGATGATGAGGCAGAGCAGAGGAAATGTTAATCAGAAACAGTTATTCGTGATGCAACACGTAAGAGAGAGGACAAATCGACATGAAATAATAGTATAAAAGGACAAGGCATCAAGGAGACATCCCATTGATCTGTCATGAATGAAGAGAGACGATGCACATCCCCTCTTTTCATTTGATGGGAAACAACTAAAATATCAAAACAAATGTATTGGATTTAATCAAGCATGTCAAAACATTTTCAACAAATAAACAATCTGTTATAAAAGTTTAGTAAAATAATTCTTAAGAATGATGAATATAAAACTAGATTTTGAAGTGGGGGACAAATCAAAGCAACATTTTGCAATTAAATAAGAAAAGAATTATAAAGTGAAACAAGAACAAGTAAATATGCAACAGTAAATAAGAAAACGAACCCCCCAAAACAAACAAATGAATCAAGGAAAACATTGACAAAATCCTTGTAATTATTAAACATTAAAACAAATTATGTTTGCTTTAGTCAACAAAGAATAAAATAAGGTGAAATCGCAAGAGGTCAACAATCACAGAAAGTGTTCGCCTTCCAGGCACAGAGCTCGGCACGGACAATAGCCATTCTAGTGGTTACAAATAGATATTGAAAGTTCTGAAAAGACCGCCTTTCGTGGAGGTTGCAGCGAGCAGTTTGTGTGATTTTTGAAAATTGACCTGTCGTAATTATATCGCATTTTTCTAATTTTAAGTAAAAACAAATTTAGAATATATGCTTCATAAGGAGAATGATAGCTTATCAGTGTCTAAATATGGTTCAATTTGATGCTCTGGATTTTAGTGAGCGTCACTCTGAAAAAGTGATAAGTTTCTGTAGGAGCCCAGTTTACATATTTTATTTTTTGTAGGTCGTTTGAGTATGGAGACTGGAGAGAATTTGATTATGATTAAAACCCCCAAAAAAGATGTTAGAAAGTTACACAATAAGAACATTATTAACTTTATTTCAAGAGAAAACATAGATTTTAAAAAAACATGACCTATTTTCTAACAAAATGAACTGAGCTGCATTGAATAGTAGGGTCCATGCATGGTATAAAGAGCGATGTGACAGGTGCAATAAATCAACGCCTGTTTTCTCTAACACAATGATGCTCGTGTGCTTGTAATCCCCCTGCCCTGAAGCCATACAGGGACCCTGGAATGGCCTTATCTACTAAGAGGATTATAAAACCCTATCAGCAAGAGATTAGGTACTAGACTGACTGTGAATTCGATGTGCAAATTTGCTAAAGGGGTGTTCACGTCATGTTTTCTATCATATTAATTGAATTATTACATTAATGTTCATCCAATTTATAATAATTAAAATCCCCTAATAATACAAAATCTCTATTTTCTTGTGATACATTTTCCAATGTATCCAACAATTCATAAAAATATGATATCAATATTGGGTGGTCTATATATACATGACAAAATTATAGTATCATGTTTATTCAAACATACCTCAATCCATAAAGCTTCAAGTGAATCAAGTAATAAATCTGTTCTTCATGAGAAAGAAAGCGTTTTAACAATGTACATGTATACTCCTCCAACCCTTTTCTTTTACAAATTATTTACACGATCTTTACGGTAAGGTAATCTTTACGAACCGCTAGAATTCCAATTGGATTTTGAGGATTTGGACAATGTTACTAAGTCCCTTTAAAAAAATACATTGAAACTATAAGTGATGTCCTCAAAGCAAAATATGTATTCAATGTGAACATTTGGACATTTAAACCTGACTATTTGAACTCGTAATGTTGAGCGATTGTATCCACGCCATTGACATTGCAAACAATTTGTAAGAAAATGTTTAGCCTGGAGTAGCTAGGAATATGATACATTTAGGTTATACAAAAGCGAATATACTAGTGTGTTCGTAAGTAACATTTGTTCATATATATTTCAAGATACATGTAGTAAGCAAAGTTAATTACTGTATTTGGACTATGCAAAAAACAATGTGTAAACCTATGATCTGTACATATCTACCGTTCCCGAAATAGCGATATAGACACAAATTTGAGGAAGAGGGAGCACATATTTGTCTTGACTATTTGGTTAAATCACTGTATAAAGTGTACATTAACGTGCAAATAAATTACAAGTTAAAGGGAGGCCTGTAAAGTGTCTAACTCCATGAAAATTACTTTGAGGTTCCTCGTTTCTCTTTTACCGTGTTGTTTAGCTTATGGTAAGAAAATAATAAAATAGGGTTAGATTTTTTCAAATGCCCCTTTAGTATGACGATACATATCATTCACCTAAAGAGCGTTAATTAACGTTCATAAACCTCATAAACGTCATACAATAATTCGTTGTAAAAGCTCACGCAAATTTTCGCTTTTTTAACCAGGAAAGCAGTGTTCGTTTTCAATGAAACTTTCACACATCGTTCGGACATATCTTACAATGATTTTGGTATAGGATTGAAGTCTGAAATGTAATTTCGGGCAATATCTGACACTTTACAGGTGCACCCTTAAGATAAACTATATACCTTACGAACATATATGAAACGATTGCTCAAATGATGAGTGGTAATATATTATCTGATTGATGAATGGAATATCGGATCATTTGAGATTCTTACAAACAATTTATACAGCGTTCTTGTTATGTTCTTAAGAGGTTGAATAGTAATTAAACACATTGTCCAATCCTAAGTCCTAACAGTTTACTTAGTTTGATTCGAACCCTCTAATTTAATTGGAATATTTCTAACATTGACTCGTATTGTTTGCAGTTTTGTGTGTTACAGTTTATTATTGTAAAGTGCCAAGAGATAAATATAATCTTATTATGCTCTATTTTATCGAGAATATTGTAAACGAAGTCATTTTGTTGACATTTCTGTGTACATTATGTAACTTTAGCTGCAGCCTTGGCTGCACTAGTGTTAATACAATCAAACGGCAGCATATGAAAACAATACGGCATCATCATTGTTTTAGATTACGTTATTTTACTTTTTAACATTAAAAATGGCCGTTAAATGAAAATGTATAATAATCATAATTTAATTAACAGTATCAATATGCATGCATGCTCATGTTATAGGTGACTTAAATATTAGAAAATGAAAATGCAAATAAGTTGTATCATCTTATAGATATGGTCACTAAAACAAAATTGAGATATTACACACAAAATAATCGAATTTTCTATCTGCCCATATAAAAAAAGTATATATCTGAGGTAATTGGAGTACGGTTGGGAAATGTTTTTTCACCTTTCAACCGTGGTCGAATTATAACTATTTATAGTTGTATAGATATAAGTTTTTAATGATAACGCACAATTAGGCATTACTAGAATTCGTATTGGCCATGTTGACCAAGACTTAACAATTCCTTGATACCAAATGTGTAGGAGCAAAAAATAATGGGCTTAAAATATGGAGTAGCTTGTAAGAAAATGAACTTCATCTTGTAGTTTATCTTGTTGTTGTTGTTTTGTTTTGTTTTGTTTGTTTTTTTTTTTTGGGGGGGGGGGGGGGAGGGGGGTACAGTGGGACAAGAATTTAATATTCAACCATCAAATATTGTTAATGGCTCCTGGTATTGATATTGGTTTACCTTTCACTTCGCTGGTATTTGATAACAATTTGTCTCGCGCAATATTAAAGGGATCTAGTAACTTTGATGACAAGTGCAAAACATTTTATGCGTGGTTAATGCAATGTATCCTGGTATATGGGCCCACTTATTTGTATTATACGGTATTAAAATACGCACACAACATTCATCTAGTGATTCATTCATAATAATAATAATAATAATAATACGAACATTTATATAGCGCAGCTACTATAAATATATACTCTACTGCGCTTATAAGAAGCTCCTTTTTAAGTGAACAAAAACAAACGTACAAGAAACAGAAAGTACAACAATCAATCTTATGGAAAGGCCTGCTTAAACAAATGAGTTTTTAACGTAGACTTAAATGTAGTAATAGATTAAATTTTTCTCAAATAATATGGTAAGCTGTTCCATAGTTTCGGGGCGACACAAACAAATGCACGATCTCCCAATGTTATCTTTGTTTTGGCAGAAAATGTGGGTAACTCCAAGAGTAGTGTATCACGTGAGCTTCTCAAATTATAACGAGAATGTGATTACAACGAAAGTAATTCAATTATATAACTTGGGGCTTGACCATGCATTGCTTTATACACAATCAACAAAATGTTAAAAATAATACGTTGTTTAACAGGCAACCAAATGTTTTCAACAAAGGAGTGATATGACAATACTTTGACGAGTTACAAACAAGTCTGGCACATGCATTTTGTACCCGCTGCAGTTTCATTAATTGTATATCGGGCAAACCAAACAACAAACTATTACAATAATCAATTTTACTACTTATAAATGCATGTATAAGTGTTTCGGCACTTTTCTGGTCCAAGTATTTTCGTATACGACGAATATTATAAATCATAAAAAAGGTGGCTTTGCATGTATTTGAAATATGTCATTTGACTGCGTGTAACTCTAATACAACCGCGAAGAAGGCAGTGTGTGCATTGTATTTAAAGTGATCCATTAACTTTATATTTTGCGCAAAAAGTAATGTTTGAGACTTCAATCATATACCAATTTCAGTGTTTGATTCTTGAGAATGATATGTGAGAACAGTGAAAACAGAATGTCTGAATTTATCCCGATCGTTCGCGTGAAGTATCCGAACTCGAATACTATGGACGATTGGGTATCCGAATTCAGATACTGTTGACTTCGGGTGGAAACCGTCTATTGACGGTCTTAAAGTAACACTTAAATATATTCATGATTATGGAGACATTTTACAAATCGAAACCCATTTCATTATTCTGTTACCATAATTCAAACAAGAAGGTACAGAAGAAGTGGTACAATTGAAATGGTACAATGTTAATGGATCACGTTTAAGGTTCCCCCACAAAAGACAGTTTGTGGTTCCTCATGAGAGTCACATTGCCCACACCCCCTTTTTTGGCCGTATATTGTTACCCATTGCCTATGGGAACCTGGTGGGCCCTGTATTAACTCTATGGGAATTGCAACATCTAGTATAAAGGAACATGTTAAAGGACAATGAAACCCAAGCAAATTGTTGGTTTCATAGGATCTTAGAGATTTGGATGAGTAATTCCTAGAAGTTAGAGCATAATCGGGAAAGAAACAAGACAAATTGTTCTTTGAAGATGTCCCTTTATTCATATGGTGGACTCAAATTAGCAACGCACTCTGATAAGTTTGTGGACAGCTCCCCATATATTTTGTACGCACATTTTAAAATTCTTCTTCATAATATATATACTTTTCCATTCCCCAAACTCATGATTTGTTGTGTATAAATGTCTCCTATACAAAACATATCTTGAACTAAAAAAAAAAAGTTAACATATATTATTTTGAGAAAATTCGAAATTATCAACATTTTGTGTACATAACGTATAGGTTGTCCACATCTTTGCCAAACTATGTTGCCAGTTTGAGTCACACGTAGAAATGAATGGAAATTTCAAAGAGACATAGTTTATTTTGTCTTTATCGCGCTCAAAGTTTCAGAGACTATTACTTATGTGTAGGGCCTGAATACACGAATATAAATAAAAGAAAAACATTAAAATCTTAATACAGTTAAATCTATGT
The DNA here is from genome assembly GCA_037951105.1 of Echinarachnius parma. Taxonomy (NCBI): domain Eukaryota; kingdom Metazoa; phylum Echinodermata; class Echinoidea; order Clypeasteroida; family Echinarachniidae; genus Echinarachnius; species Echinarachnius parma. The sequence goes on along the minus strand of JBAMJV010012467.1, from coordinate 16,072 downwards.
TTTAATATCTAGTAATTTATTTTCTCATCGCAATTTGAACTGACATTTGTTTAAATAATTGTACGATCTTACTGTACATCAAAGAGTATGTACAGTACGCTTGGGACGATTATATGACACATATACGTATATGTATTCAATATAATGCTTTTTTTTTTTAGTGTATACATCGATGTTTCCTGTTAATATCTTAATTTAGTAATTATAATAATATCGTAATTTAGTCCGCACTGCTAACAATAATCATTATGTAGAAAATTAATCTGTTTATATTGATATCATTTATTTAGTAATTACAATACAATTACTGTAATAATTAAAGATCTACTGAGTTTGTTTCATAATTTTTATTTTGCAATTGCTTTGATAATTACTTCATTATTATTGAAATATCAAACCTTAATAACTAATCAATGTATTACCTACGACACTAATGTTAATTATAAATATCACATTAACTTATATCTAAGTACAGTATAATCAGTATATTAATGTGGATTATTACCAAGATATTACTCTACTTAAAACAATTTGCTACTGTGTTAAGTAGTACAGCCTCAGCATACCAACACAATTTGAACAATGTAAATGACCTGATGTATTTGATTTGCGATTTAAAAGAATAACATCGGTATCTGACTTTATTTGCATAGATTTTATCAAAACATATTTTCGTGAATATTTTGCATAATTTTCTTTAATTGTCATAACAATTGTTTGCAGCGAGCATATATTGTAAAGAAAATAAGAAATAAACCTATTCCCTTCGAGATTCTAGAATCCCCATAGACTTTTACAAAGAAGTGCTTTGGTGACGTAACTGATTTTTAAAGAGCGTTCAATTTGTCGTTGATGATTTATGTTTTGAAAATCCAATATGTGACAAGTTAAACATGTTAAAAGTTTGAAATGAGTAATAGTTTAAAAATCTAAACTCATTATTGATTTATCAAAGTAGTGAATTTCGCCAATACGCTCTTCTTTTAATGTTTTCACAGTCAAACTCTCCATATCTACATGCATACTATACAACAATGTAAACAAATCTTGGTTATCTTTCTGACATACACGAACACTATAATATCACATAATATAATGATTACTAAAAACTTTTTTCCCTCTTAAACATTGATAATGTCCACAAATAAGACATATTTGTTAGTAGAAAGAATGACACGAATCTGAAAAGAAACAATTACTTATGCTTGAATATGATTTATACACTTATATACATTAATTGATGATATAATTTTCTAAATACCTCGGTAATCTAAGCAAAACTGTATACATAACTAACATCAATTGATTGGGTAACAAGTGCATGGGTTAAAAATGCTATCAAATACAAGGACTATTACGAATATTTACATAATTATAACTAGAATACAAATTACCAACTGCCCTCTTGTCATGTGTAATTCTGGCTATATCACACTCTTGATCAGTCAGTTATGCTTGTGTTTGCCAAGTACAAATGATGTTAACAGGCTATTTCGCATATTAAATTGAAAGAATAGTACTTTTTTTGAAGACAAATGATAGTATTTTTTGTTTTACATTTCATTCATAACATGTCAATTTTTAAAGCAGTTTCGTCACTTTTTTACATTCCCATAAGAGTTATAAAATATTCTCTCATGGGGTAAAGGCATGCATATTACACTTATGTGTTATTTTATCGGTGCGTTGTTTAATATTGTTATAAATATGTACAATTTCACATTCAAAATATAACATATTCAAAATAATACAATTTCCGTTTACAATTTTAGCCCGATAATTGAAATGTATTTGTGCTTATGTAAATATGATATCATAATGATAATGTTACAAGTTAAAGTAGCCCCCATGACATTACATGGGCAATTATGTTTTAATATATGACTGTACAGTAAACACGCGAATAAAGTCTAGCATACAATACAAAACAAAGTAAATAAAATAATTCAAGTTCCAATTTCACAAAAAAATGGAACTCAATTTTATTGGAATCAATAATGGATTGGAAAGAAATGTACGCTATTCCTTTTAAATATGCATTATCAACCAAATTGCGTTACTTTCATTTTAAAAGATTACATAATATTCTTGGGGTAAATCAATATTTGAAATTGGTAGGCATCTTAGATTCTGATCAATGTGATTTTCTTTAAATAGTGTTGAATCAATCGCACATTTGTTCTGGGATTTGTTCTGGGATATTCTCTACAAAGTGTAAAAATGGTAGATTATCATTTTAATTATCTAAGAAACAGTTGAAATATTATTACGACCATGAACGAATAATTTATTTAAAACGAGACAAATTTCTTGATAAATGGAGAGATGTACAATTGATTTGAAACTGATTCATGATATGTATTATGTATATTACGTTGTTGACATCACGTACATTATTTTGTATTTTGTACTTATAATATTTTTGATAACTTGCTTTGAGAATCTTGAATGAATTTTATTTGAAAAAAAAAACATGCGTGCTTCAATATAAATGTAACACTTATATGTACATTAAATGATGATATAATCTTCTTGATACGATACTTAGTCTTCTAAGCAAAAATGTATAGATAATAAACATCTATTGATCGGGTAACTAGTGTATGGGTAAATAGGTTATACAATACAAGGACTATTACGAATAAGTATACTGTACCGGATAATAACTAGAATACCAATTCTCAACAGCCCTCTTGCCATGGGTAATTCTGGCTATATATACAGTTAGATGTGTATAAAATCTGTACGCCCGCCTTGGACCCGATAAAAACTGTGTCTACACGCTTGATCCGTCCGTTTGTCTGCTTTGCTTGTGCTTGCCATGTGCAAATTATAAAATAAAATGACCGGTTTTAAGGCAGTTTCCTCACATATTTACATTCTCAAAACAGTTATGAAATGTTCTTTCACGGGATAAAAGCATGCATATTGCAATAATATATAATTGTATATCGGTGCGTCGGTCAAAACTGTTACACATCAAAATATCAATATTTCAATATCAATATATAGTCGGTCAAAACTGTTATACATATACAATATTACATTAAAAATATCAATATTGTCGTAAACTGTATAATGTTTGCAAATAATTGACATGTATCGTGTTAATGTAAATATGATGGCAATTATAACAGTTCGGGGGGGGGGGGAGGGGGAGGGGGTTGCAAGGGGTACGTGCAGTCCAGGGGCGTCGATCCGTTTTTGCGATTGGGGGGGGGGGGGGGGGGCGAAATTCGGGGGGCACCCACATTTGGGGACAATAATGGGGGTCCAGGGGGCGGAGCCCCCAGAAGCTTTTAGATTTCAGACATTTGCAACTATCATCCTATCATGGGTGTTAAAATTGTATAAAATCGTGAACCTACTCGTAACGTATTTTTAAAGGGCATAGCGAGGAAAAGATTGAGCCTTGCATGAGATGGATCCACGTGATCCTGTATACTATAGAGCCAGCGATATAGTCTAGGGCAGTGGGCTCCCATGAAACTAAGCAAGGGCGTCAACAACTTCTCAAAAGTGGAGGGGAGACATTGCGAGGAAGCGAAGCGACCGAGCGGGGGAGGGTGTGGGAGGGGGTGTCCCCCTCCCACATAGGGAGCTTTTGTATTTTGGGGGGTGAAATTGTGCGATTTGGTGCACATCTGAGACAGAAATTTCACGTAATATGAAGTATATAAGTATGGAACCAAACATACATAATGACAAAGGGAGGGGGACAATCTCCTCCACTTTCAAATGTGGGGGGACATGATATTCCATTTGATTTGCGTACAGCGCATATCGACCGAATTGACTGAAATATATATTTCAGATTATTTTCTTTTCTGTGACGGTGCATGTGCTATCTATAGATGAGGGTTAAATACACTTCGTTTAAGGTGTGCGTTTGAAAAATTACACTGCCCGACACATTTCGAAAGGTGAGTTTCCGCAACCAAAATGAAACTTGCAATATGAGAAACTGTATACGCGCGAAGCGCGCGGCAAAAAGGAGATTTACAGTCTTTTTCAAACTAAAAAAACGGCTATTTTGAAGATTAATTATTGATAAATGTGTCTTTCCCCCTTTGGCATTATATCACTCGATTTTTTTCTTCCTCATTTTCGGAATTATTGGGGGGGGGGGGGGGAAATGATATGTTCCCCCCCCCAAATATTTTCATTTGGGGCGACCGCCCCCCTGCCCCCAGGATCGACGCCCCTGGTGCAGTCCAATCATTTGGATAACAATTAAAACAAACATTCTTGGGGGGGGGGGGGAGCCAAAGGGACCCGTGCCCTCCAATAAGATGGCTAAAACAAAAGAAACATAAAGAACACATAAGTATCCCCCTCTTATTTACTCGTCCCTAATCAGTCGGACCATGCCTACGCTATTGATTTACACTAACGTCATTTCCTATTTTTTCATCTTGTTTTGAACAAAATGTTATGCTATTTAATATTAATATTCATACATTGGTAAGCTAAGTGCTACTATTTTTAATTATTTGTATGAATAACGTTATTAGTATTGTTATCACTAACACTGTTATCATCTTAATTTACGTATCCTGGCGACGGTTTGGTCTATACATAATCAATAATTAATAATTGAACATATAATAGACTCACTAGAGTGATAAATTACACATGCATAGTTCGGAAAAGTTCCTAAACAAATCAGTTTATGTAACATTATTAAGCGCATTCCTAATTCCTACATAACAGGATGACAGAATTATTGTATAGTCTCGAGCATTCAAGCGTCGACCAGTTTTACTTATTTGCGGAAGATGTAAAGTCTGTCAGTGGTGCAGAATGCTATTTCCCCGGATTCGAACTCTTGCATGTACCACCAATTCCTGTTGGTTGGTTTCTGTATCACGTGATCAGTGACGAGAGTCGCAATGTGTTGCAGCGCACTAGTGTAATGCTCGATGGTGACTCTATCCTTCTCCTTGTTCACGGTCATGACGGTGGCTATGAGGATCGTATCATCCTTGCATACGGCAGACTGTAAGAACGTATCTGTACTTTTGATAAGCGTATGCTGTTTAACGCCCGTCTCGTTTATCACCCGTGCCGAGTTATCGAAATCCTGTACGACCAGCATTTTACTTAGTTTCATCGCAAATATCTGTGACGGTTCATATCCATCGCATACTATCACCCTGACCGGCCTCCCACCTCTTGGAGTGAATACCTGGATTTTCTTGGCTTTCCTGTGACTGACATAGATGTGATCATCGCTGTCTACAGTGATATCACCGTTCCCACCTTCATCCCAACTCAGAGTCTTAAACTTCGTATTAACCTTCTCCCATCCGTGTTTGTACAGGGATACATCGATAGTCGTCTCGTTTGTATTACCTGTACCGCGTACAGCACACCGGCCATCAGACAAGAAGCACATCCCTTGGACGTGATCTCCCTTGAGCACTCTCTGCTGCAGCTGCCCGTCAGCAGAGTAGATCTCGATACCACACTCTCCTGTGTGACATCCTACGGCCATCATACAGTCCGGTGTGGCGGCTATGCACTCCATGGTATCAGCTCTGGAGAGCGCTACATCTGCTTCCGGGATCCACTCGCTGTACTCTACCTTTCCCAGCTTGGCTTGGCTTAACTCTGATCATATGTCAGCTTTTCTACACGACCTGACACCTCTATCACACTTGCACGTGATGGACTGTCCTCACCTAGGATTTTCTTTAACTGATCGCAAAGTGTTTCTCGAATTGCTACTGTATCTATTTCCAAGGGTGTCTGGCCGCTGTTGATAACCAGAGAATTAGCACTTATTAGTCTCTCAACTAAACGTTCATCTTGAATATTTATTTTTTGTAACTCCCGACATAGTTTTTCTTTCTCAGCCTTACACCTCCTATCAAGTGCTGCTTTATCCTCTTTTAATCTTTGATCACCTCGTTGTATGTCGTGTCAATTGTACTACTGAGTGCGTCAATGTGTTGTTTGACTGCCTTTCCTTTCACTGCATCGACGAGTTTGACATGTTTCATGACATTTGAAATTTTGGCTTCGGCCTTCTTCCGGAGAGATTCAGTGTCGCGGGAGAACGACTCTTTATACTCATCGGCACTTGTAACCATGTGACCTTGTTTGTCATGTTTAAACATACATCGCATGCAGATGAGCTTCTTACACGTGATGCATACATCTTTGCATTCATCCCCTTCCCCGGCCCTGTGCTCCTGACATAGAACCTTTCTCTTGGGCACTACCTTACCCTGTTTCACATCATCCGCACTGACGACTACATGAATCGCATTCGGTTTTAATTTCCCATGGATATCATGACAAACTTTACAGAAGTAATGTTCACAATTAGAACAGTAGTAGTCCGCTTCCGATCCACTGTCACAATTACTGCAGAGCTGCGCACCGATTCTAATGTCAGAGACTATGCTTTGTATGGAAAAGTTAGTCGGCAGACTCGAAACACCCTGACCCCCAATTACAGTAGCATGGCGACAGACCGGACAAGAAATAGAAGCGTGACTTGTTTCAGTTGTTTGGGCAGAAAGGGAGACACTTCAAACATGCTTCGCAAAAGGTATGGCCACAGGAAAGCTGCTTAGGCTCTTTGAGGAGGGAATAACAGATCGGGCACTCCAAGTTTCTCATCACAGCGCCTTGAAAGTTTGCCATCTGTGAGAAAAGTGGTAGGTCAAGAAGGATTTGGATTACCACCCTGCCTATTTTATCACGATACGGTCTAAAGACATGATGATAACATAATTTCAAAATGTCAAAGGTGCAACATGTTTTTCTTTTTTATTAATGAATCTAGTAACTTTGTCTGAATCGAATAAAACTCGCTTGCAACTATATTGATCTTTTATGCGTGGTTGTTTGAATATGGCAATGGGTTAGCAAATTTGTATCTTCGCATTTTATCAAGCCCTGTTTTTCGGCGTTTGCTTATTTACGTTAATTAACGTAGTTACTAGAACCCTTTTTTATAATTTATTATTTCCATTATAAGTACTAACGCGTGTTTGCGCATTAAGACCTCTGAGATGGTGATGTTAAAAACCACTGGAGGTATGTATGAAGAAATAAAACTCACACAAACACACACCCACCCATGCACACAAACGTACACACACCCACACCCACTCACATACATATGAACACACACACGTACAAACACACAAAGAAAAAACACACACAGGACCGTTATTTCACAAGGCAGAAAATAGAAGGAAAAGACCAAGAATAAAGAGCGACGTTAGCATTTAAGATTCGCTTATATACCATTCTCCGTAAACACCAAGCCAAAAGAAAACAAGTTTTCATTAAGTTGAATATAATACGAGTGTAAAAACTCCCTTGATTTCCGACAAATCATTTTCAAATTACGCTTCATTCAACATCATGGTAGACCTTCGGTATACGCATACAATCGACACATGCCAAGCAACCCACTCCAAGAAATGTAACTTGATTGCTCGAGAGGCATTCCAAAATGACCAATATTTTCAACACAATTTCAACACAAGAATAATAATTTCATTGCACCCTTCACATGAAACTTACCTTTCGATTCTCAAGAATTCACCCACGATGGATTCAAAAAGAGCGTTTATAAATCAAACCGTCAATTATAACAAAACTGTGTGAGTTTGTGGACTAATTGCACTTCGTATACAAGTAAACGTACGATAGTACAAGCAAACTAACGCCCCCACAATCTGCCAAACGTTTTACATTATGCATTGATAAACGCGCAATGTTAAGGTGTGCCGCCATCATATATATATATATATATCGGGGGACTAGGGGCCGCTGCTCCCTTAGGATTAAACACATATCGTACAGGTTTACACTCAAATCATTATATTCCTGTTAATATCGCTTCATAGACGGTTCGAGAAACGGTAGAAGTTAACAGCCAAAATCATCAAGGTGAAAATCATAACAGGGCAACAATTTGCACCCTCGGCTACATTTCCTCGCACGCCCATGTATGGATCTGTGATATAAAATATGATTTTCTGACTTTTTTGTGCAACTAAAACAAGTCTAGATAACGCATTTGCTGGTGATCGTTGGTAGTAAAATCATTTTCTTAGTTGTATATTTACTGCACTTTATACCTAGTAATAAGATGCCCTTGTTTGCATATAATAACTAATATTTATCTCCAGAGCAAATACAGTCTTGATGACGCATTTCATGGGGCCGGTTATTATAAAGTCATCATGTGTACAGGTCATTCAATAATTCCCTACCCAGATGCACTGAACGCGAGGGCCGGGGGGGGGGGTGGGGGCGGTCTTATTATTATGACACAGGCCTCGTTGAGTCACGGGGATTTCGGTGGTAGAATATGCACCCGAAGATGAACTTGATATTCATTTCAATTTTTTTAATCATTTTATTGGTCCAAAATAGTAAAATCTTTGTGAACTCATGCATTGACATAGAATGCTATATAATATGTGAACATATATTTTCAAAATACAATTAAACACAAATCACATAAACACGTATTACTACCAATCTTACTAATGTACTTTAACTTACGTGTATTTCATTTTAACTAACATATAATAAATTAAACATACTGCTATTCCTTTTCAAATATTAGCATAAACACTATACCAGTTTATTTAAAGCAAATCATATAAAACTAAAACTTATATATCTTGTGTACAAAATATTACTTTTTTGTTTGAGTATTTTTATACTCAAAACAATCTTAGTCGCATTAGCTAGACCAATATATATGCTTTTCGTGCGTAACAAATATTTATTTATAATTAATATTATTCCTTATAAACAATACTTATGTTAAGCTCTTTATGTAAGTATATTAATAAAGCATATTTATAGTAATAATACTCTAAAATTTAATACATAATCAATCTCTTCTTTATTTTTTATATTATCAAGAACGTTAAGAATCATCAAATTACTTCACTTAATAGTTTGCTGGTTTATCATAATTTAATAAGTGAACAATTAAAAAATATATATTTCCTAATCAAACACTATTATATTAAAATAAATATACATTCCAAAATAAAATACAAACATTAGCTGTTAATCATATAATCAAGTGTATATATTTATTGATATATTCATAACGGCATAGTGACGTATTCTAATGTTTATACCCATGCTCAATGCAACTTTTCAAGCCCACTAGAAACGGCAATGGAACGAACAATGATTGAAAAGTCTTGGTAATCTTTAATAATCTGTCCCAATCTGTTTTGTTTGTTAATAGTGAGCATTGGTCGAAGGGTGTAATGATACCCCGAAGTGTTTGGGTATGAGAGGCAACTAATAACTAGGTTACATGTTAAACAAACAGATAATTAAAACATCATATATTGATCAAAATCGGTCAGAAGCAGCTGAAAAATCAATACATATATTCCACTGGAATTAATGTGTAAACGTGTGGTAAGCGGATGCTAATTGAATGAAAAGCAGCCTTCTTACAAAGTTACAACAGCTGTTAAAATATCGTCTACCAGATATTAATTTCTCATAGATGAATAACCTGCTAGACCAGGTTTCGTATGAAAGGTTCCCCCTAACCGATGGCAGTTTTTAGTAGGTTCCGTCTTGAACAGGTCAATGTTTTCACCTTTCAACCGTGGTAGAATTATACCTATTAGTTGTACAAATATAAGTTTTAATGATAGCGTTAAAGTTGTCATTATGCTGCAGTATTATGATACCTTTTTTTCTGGGAAAAAAAATTCAAATGGTCTAAAAATTGGAGTAACCTGTCATGAAAATGAACTTTGTCTTGTCGTAATCTTTTGTGCATTATTATTTGTATTACATTAAAATGCGTACACAACATATATCTAGTGATTCATTTGTGTTATTTGCCTGTGTGTAACCTTAATAATAACCGCGTAGGAGGGCAGAGTGTGAATTGATTATAGTATACCTGTGGAGACCCCCCCCCCCCCCCCCCCCCCCCAGCGAAACAGCTTATAGTTACCTCGTTGAGTCATATTGCTCCCCTCCCTCCTCCAGCTCTGTTCAGACGTATGTTGAATAGTTTGGCCTTTGTAACATGTGTACGGTAAGAATACATTACTATTCCGATAAATTAATACTGAACATTAAAAGGATTAAGTTTAAAGGCGTAGGACAGTTTTGGTTTAGAGGACACACGTCAAGAAATAATTAGTTCGTGAGGCAATAAGAAGACCACATGCTTTAATGTGGGACCCAAATTTTTAAAGAAAAATCTAAATAATGCCTATATTTTTTTTCTCGAAAATATACCAAAAAGGTTTGTATATAGTTGTTAACTATCTCTCTATTGCATCATTATTATTACAAAACATCACATTCACAATTTTTAAATTAACAAATGGTTGAAACAATATGTTTTTTATAGCGCGCCATCTTGTGTTCTAACGGTGGCATTTTGAATGATAACAGCATTTTAACTTAGCCGTTTGTGAGTATTTCTACACTTTCGGGCATGGTGGAATTATAAATGATAGTTTTATAATGTTAGTTAACCAAGTTTTGGTTACTGACATTCAGTTTAACCAAAACTGCACTATCCCTTTAACCTGTAGATAGTTCCCCCCCCCCCCCCCCGCCACACACACACACACAACAATACCTCAAGAGGGTCACATCGCACACACCCCCTTTTTGCCGTATACGGGGTGCCCCCCCCCCCTCCCCAAAAAAAAAAAAAAAAACAGAACGGGTTACTTGCCATAATATAGTCACATGCTGACTAGGTTCATGGCATAGGGCATCTCTTACAAAGAAAATTGATACCAAGAACAGTAATTTTGATCGAGTAGTTTTTGATTTACGATGTCTTATTAAGTGAGACCATGTCAGGTTCTCATTTTTTGTCAATTTTTACCAAGTCAGTGCCTGATAAATCGCATTTACTGCCCGTCATAGCATCGAACAGCGAAAAATACGTGCGCCATTGTTTAGTGTGCATTCAGCTGTGTGCCAAGAGAAGGGGCATAGTTGTTCGATGCTATGACGGGCAGAAGTGCGATTTATCAGGCCAAAACTACTCGACCCAAAATTGCTGTTCTTTGGTATCACTTTCCTTTGTAAAAGAAGCCCTATCCCGTGAATCAAGTCATCATGTTTTCTTATTATGGCAAGTACCCGTTCCGTTTTTTGGGGACACCCTGTATATCAAAGAGACAATGAAACGCAGGCAAATCGTTGGTTGCATATATTGCTCTAAGACATTTGGATGAATAATCTCTAGAAGTAAGAGCATAATCGGGCAAAAACAGGAACACTATGGCTCTTTGAAGATGATCCGTTTATTTCTATGGGGGACTCAAATTAGCAACGCACTCTGATAAGTTATCCAATATTGTCCCCAATATGCTAAGTTTTCTTCATAGTAACACGTTTATATTCTCCAAACTCATGATTTGTTGTGTATAAATGTGTTCTAAAAATCATATACCGAAACTCAGAGGCAGGGTAAACATATATTTTGAGAAAATGGAAAAATATTGAACTTTTGTGTACATAACGTATTGAGGAGTTTTCTACAACTATTGACTATGACTATTTCATAGAGCCATACTTTTATTTTGTCTTGACCGATCGTGCTCAGAATTTTACAGACTATTCACCCTTTTTAGTACCTTAATACACACACAAACATGAACAACTTTAAAACAGTTAAATCTATGTCATATTCGATCAAGTAATTTATTTTCTCATCGCAATTTGAACTGATAGTTGTTTAAATGAGAGTATGCTAAGTACGCATGGCACGATTATATGACACATAATAATGTATTTATATTTAATATAATGCATTATTTTATGTATACATCGATGTTTCCTGTAAATATCTTAATTTAGTAATTATTATGATATCGTTATTTAGTCCACATTGCTAACAATAATCATTATGTAGAAAAATCTGTATTCATATTTACATTATTCATTTGGTACCTACAATGCACGTAATAACTAAAGATCTACGAGTTTCTGTTTCCGTCATTGTCATTATTATACGAAATATAAAACTTATACTTTGAAATTATAAATCAATTGATAACATGCAACACAAACGTTAATATTTAATTATAACATGAATTCATATTTCCATCATAAATTATTGGTACTATACACAAAAACAAATCTATGTTGTATTATTTGAATATAAGGAATGTAGACGTCAACAATCAGTATAGTCAACGTATTTGATTTGCGATTTGAAATAAACCCATCGATATAGCATATATTTACAGGGGCTCCGCTCGCTAAGCATAACATCATTCTTCCATAGGTTCAAAACTGGCCGTGCAAACTGGTCTCTTTTCTTCTTTTTTTTTTGCAAAAGGAATCTTGTTTGTTAGGTCAATTGATCTACTGAGAATTGCTAGGTAAAGAAGGTAAATTACTTTCTTCTCACGTGTATGCAGTGCGTGGGCACGTACGCAATGTACCAAAATTTGTTTTACTTGATAAAGGGTTTTATCAAAATATATATTTTCGTGAATATTTGGCATAATTATCTTTCATTGTCATAAATACTTTTGTAGCGAGCAAATACTATGAAGACAATGAAAATTCTCCCCCCGGATTAGCCCATTCCCTTCGAGATTCTGAAATCCCTATAGTCTTATTTGTACAAAGTAGTGCTTTGGTGGACGCAATGGATTTTTAAAGATCTTTGAATTTCTCGTTGACGATTTATGTTTAAAAAAATCAAATATGTGAGGCGTTAAACATGTTATAACTTTGAAATGAGTATTATTATGAAATGGGATATCTAAACTCATGATTCGAATTATCAAAGCATTACACTTCGACAATACGCCCTTCTTTTAAATTTTCTACAGTCAAACTCCCTTAAAAAAAACATTTCTACATGCATACTTTACAACGATAACAAGTACTCTTGGTTACCTTCCTCATATACACGGACATTGTAACATCACGTTATGTCATGATTACTTTCTGTTAGTCATTACAATATTAAGCCAATGATTAACATTTCTCAAACATTTAATAAAGCGCACGTTTCTCTCATATGTCAACAAATAAGACATTTTTGTTAGTAGATGGAAATTACACGAATCATAAAAGGAACAATTACTCATGTTTGAATTTAAATCAAGCACTATATACATTAATTGGTGATATAATCTTCTAAATACTTCCGGTCTTCTAAGCAAAACTGTATACATAGCTAACATTAGCTATTGATTGGGTAACAAGTGCATGGGTTAAAAATGCTATCAAATACAAGGACTATACGATTATTTACATAATTACAACTAGAATACAACTTATCAACTGCCCTCTGGCCATGGTTAATTCTGGCTATATTCCCACTCTGATCAGTCCGTTTGTCTGTTATATGTATGCCTTGTGTTTGCCAAGTGTGAATTATATTTACAGTCTACACTAAGGCTATTTTGCATATCAAATTGGAAGAATAGTAATTTTGTTTGAAGACAAATGATCGACGTTTTTCTTGTTTCCATTTCATTCATAGAATGACCCGGTTTTAAGGCAGTTTCGTCACTTATTTACATTCGTATAAGAGTTATACAATATTCTTTAATGGGGATTAAGGCACGCATATTGCAATAATATATTTGTTATCGGTGAATTTTTTCAAAACTTTATACATAATACAATATCACATTCAACATATAACATAATAAAAATGTATCAATTTCCGTATAAAATGTTGTAGTAAATAATTGTCACGTGCTAGTAGAAAGTATGATCGAAACTATACAATTTAGCTGGCCCGTAGCCAGGATTTTCAGGGCCGGGGGGGGGGGCGGGGGGGGGGGGTTACCCGGGGGCGCGTGATTTAACAAAACGGAACGAGACCGATCGTGGCCGAGACCGAGACCAATGTTGAGTCGTGTTACAAGAGCGGGGGGAGCTGTCTGTCGCCAACAATTTTAGAGGCCGAGATCGAGACCACTGCTTTAGTTGTGTAATTCGGGACCAACCCTTGCCCGATACAAATGGATAAGATGTCCGAAACCAACACAAGTGGAATTTTTTCTTTTCTTTTTTTCTTTTTTTTTTTTTGTTGGGGGGGGGGGGGGGGGGGATGCGTAAGCACCCAACGCACACCCTGGCTACGGGTCTGATAAAGCTACCCCATATTAACGCGCGCATGAATTTTAGCATGAAATGTAACAGAAAACAGATAGGATGAGAAAGATAACATCGGTCATGTAAATAATCATGCATAAGCAACCCATGTTTCCAAGTAAAACTCTTCAAACAATTGATATCCTTGAATAGTGGCGTAGCGCGGCCGGTCAGGTTGGTGGGGGGTGGGGGTGGTGATAGGACACGCAAATTGTTGTATGATACTCCCAATGTTTTCTTTACTTGTATATCATCTTTACTGATTTGTATTTGTTTCATCAATATTATTCGGGGCACCACATTCCCCTGTGCCACTCGTAGCTTACGCCACTAGCTGCTTTTGGAGATCATTAAATAAATCATTATGCTATCTTTTTTTCTCTTCCCACAAGTACATGATGTATCAAAAAGTTGGACAGCTAGGCCCAAATCGATATAATGGTCGGCTATTTACTTCAATATTTTTCCTTTGTAAAATAACTATTTTGTACAGTAAACATTCATGCTTCAATATAAATGTAACACTTGTCTAGGACTAAAGTCTTCGGTCTAAAGTCTTCGGTTTTCTAAGCAGATACGTATTGATAACTTACATCTACTGATTGGGTAGCAAGTGCATGGGTAAACATGTTATCAAATACAAGGACTTTTACGAATATTACACAAATTCTGAAAAATAAAGAAAAAATCTCATAAATATGTTCCCCATTATTTACACGTCCCCCAATTAGTCAGACCCATGCGACGCTACTGCTTAAGACCATCGTCGCTTTCCTGTTATTTTCATCTCGTTTTGAACAAAGTTTAATACTACTTTAATTTTCAAATATTCATACACGGTGTGAATTACGTGAATTTTATTATAATTATTTTGTATGAATTTCATTATTATTATTAATTGTATTATTACTATTATTATTATTATTATTATTATTATTATTATTATTATATTCTATAATTATTATAATTATTATATCTGTTATCACTAATACTTTTTATCATCATTCAGGTTATTCTGGCGACAGTTAGCTCTGTACACTTATCATTTAGTTATCAATTTTGAAATATAACAGACTCAGCAGAGCTGACAACATTAAAATGGTATATTTTCTGAAAAGTTTCAAAATGTTAAGTTTATGTAAACTAACCGCATTTGTTTTATTCCTAGCACAGCTGGACGACAGAAGACGGTTTTAGTCATGAACATTGAAACCATCGACCAGTTTTACTAATTAACGGAAGATGTAAAGTCTGTCAGGAGTGTGCAGAAGGCCAATCTCCCCCGGATTTGAAATCTTGTATGTAATACCAATTCCTGTTTGGATTTTGTTGTTCTTCTGTAGTCACGGTTGGTCAGGTGAACGAGAGTCGCCAGTGTGTTGTAGTCGCACAGCTCGTGTAGTGCTCGATGGTTAATCTATTCTTCTTCTGTTTCACCGTGTGGCTATGAGGATGTGTATCGATCCATGCTTACGGCAGGAAGTAACAACAAATCTGTATTTTTCTTACGCGATTGCTGTTTAACGCCCGTCTTTGTTTATCACCCCGCTGTGAATAATTGAATCGTGCACGACCCAGCCATTTTACTAAATTTCACTGCAAATTATCTGTTGTGGTTCATAACCCATTAATGCGATCTCACCTGATCGGCCTCCCACCTCTTGGAGTGAATACCTGAATCTTCTTGGCGTTTCCTGTGACTAACAATAGATGTGATCATCGCTGTCTACAGTGATATTACCAGAACCCACCGTCATCCCAACTTAGAGTCTCAAATTTAGTATCGAGCCTTCTCCCCATCCGTGTGTTGTACAGGGATACATTAAGTATCGCCACGTTTGTAATTACCTGTGCTTCGTACAGCACACCGGCATCAGTACAAGAAGCACACCCCGTGGACGTTATCTTTCTTGAGTACTGTCTGCTGCAGCTGGCCGTCGGCAGAGTATATATCGATAAC
>JBAMJV010012466.1:0-15325 GCA_037951105.1 Echinarachnius parma | reverse complement strand
GCTCAATACAAAACAAAAATCACAGAATATGGAAGGTAATTTTAGTGAACAATAACACAAGCATAATAATGATCTTTTGACTAACTAGGAGTTTTATAAGATTGCAATAATAATAAGATAATCCTTTTCTTAAACAAATTAAATGAGGTTGCATTTTTAATATAATCACTAAGAGTATTCCACAATTTGGGACTATTATAAATAAATGTATTTTGAGCTAACAACGTTCTTAATAAGGGCAAATGGAATTCTCCCGAATGTCGTGTTGGGTACTTATGAACTAATTGATTTTTGAAAAACATTTCATCAAAAAATTGCGGGTAAAGTATTGTTATTATAATTGTACATAAACTGACCGAGTTGAAATAAATATAAATCCTTAATTTTTAATATATTATTATCCAAAAATCGCGAGTCTGTGTGAGAGCGTGGGGCCATATTAAAAATAATACGCAGTGCTTTCTTTTGCAATAATAACAATTTATCTAATAACGTAACGTGGGTGTTACCCCAAGTCAAAATACCATAATTTAAGTATGGTGATATCAAAGAGAAATACAACATAAGTAAGGATGCTAAGGGGAGGTGAAATTGTAATCTATTAATAATACCAATATTGCGAGAAATAACTTTACAAATATTATTTATATGAAATTTCCATGAAAGTTGATTATCTACAGTAACCCCTAAAAATGTAATGTTAGAAACATTTTCCAATACAAAATCCTCAAAGCAATATCTATGGGTAAAGAATGTATAAACTTACTAAAAAGCACATTAGTTTTCTGCAAATTTAATGATAATTTATTCGCTCTAATCCACTTTAATACCTTAACTAATTCAACATTAATTGTTTCTGCAAGACTGTGTAGATTATCGTAAGAAAAAAATAATTTAGTGTCATCGGCAAAAAGAACAAACGATAAAACAGCAGATGACCTACTAAAATCATTAATATATAACATAAATAAGAGTGGGCCTAAGAGGCTTCCTTGTGGGACGCCACAAGATATATTACGTAACTCTGAACTATGATTATTTACAAATACATATTGCTGTCTATTTGAGAGGGAATTCTTAAACCACTCCAAGGCCTTACACGCATGCCGTAATGGGAAAGTGTATAAAGTAAAATATCATGATTAACTGTGTCGAAGGCCTTGGAGAAATCTAGAAAAATACCCACCACGTGGGAAGATTTGTCAATAGCATGTGCTACTTTCTCAATTAAAGATAATAAAGCATGGTAGTACTATACTTTTCTCTAAAACCAAACTGAAAGTTCGAAAGAATATTTTCCTTTTTTAAAAAGGAAACTAATCGAATGCATATAATTTTTCTAGTATCTTAGAAATGGAAGGTAATACAGAAATTGGACGATAATTTGTAATGTCTAACTTATCTTGAAATTACTTGAAATTGTGCAATCTGGTGCTTACAGAAATTCAGGTTTAACATTGACTGTATCTGGGAAAGCGTGTTATGATTTGATCGACCAGAAATTTTAAATATATTTTCACGAGGAAACAAATAATTGACACCCTAATGAATATACACCCCAACACAAACACATATATTGTATTTATATTTAGCATCATACACAGTTTCAAAATCACTATATGCCACATTATGTATGATCCAACAACTTAGCCAAGAATGAGTCCCGATGGGCGAAGCTACCGAGGGCTGGTCAGAGCCAAATAGGGAGGGTGTATCCCCCTCCCACGGAGAACATTTTGGTTCAGAAATGGCTGAAATATCCATAAACATAACCATTTGTAATAATTGTGGGGCTCCACAATTATTCGATAATTTTTAAAGCAAAATAAAAAATACTTCCTCTTTTCAAAAATTTACAAAAGAGGTATTTAAATATTTTTTTGATTATCCCTCCATCTAATCACTATTTCAACAAAACATCACATGCCTAATATTGTATTTAAAATGGTTGAAACCGATGAGTGTTAAGAGAGCGCCATCTTGAGTTTTAATGGCTCTTTTTGAATGATAACACGGTTTTTACTTAGTCATTTGTAATTCCTTTATTAATTTCTGGCATGATGGAGTTTGTAATGTAATGGTGCAGGTTTTAGTTACTAAAATTCAGTTTGACCAAAACTGTACTTTCTTTAGCAGAATTCAACTATCCATTTAACTTCAAAAAGCTGTTCAAGTGTATTACCAATTGGGTATACTTCCTTATCTTTGAAATGCTATCATTTTTTGTACAACAAAATAAACAAACAATAACTTAACAACAATACACATGCATTAATAACAACAGAAAATATAAATGAATGCTTAAAGTCCTATTGTACACTAACAAATAATTCAAAACATAACTTAGGATACAGGAGTGCTTTTAGTTGAGATGCAATACAATTCAATTAAACATGTTTTTGGTTACACAACCCTAGGGAGTTAGGAAAAGTGGATGCATACAAATAGTACGTGACTGAGGGCTACAGCAGTATGGTGATCACTGTATTAAAAGATACATTTTTACTTCTTTAATTTTCCTTCATAATCACACACATTTTATTTTTGTGTAGTTATTTTACAAATTCATGGAAGATGAAGTCAAACGAAGGAATGACCTACATCAATACGAAGTGGGAGGTAGGATAATTACACGAAACATAGGGGAAGGTGGGGCAGGATGGGCCACATTTTTTTCAAGATAGTTTATTTCAACCAACAAAATAGGTACACACACGTACATTAGGATGTGTAATGGGCATGAGTGTCCACGATTACGCCAGATTACGTTTCCAATGTGAGTCCCACATATAAATTAATGACTGTCTTTAAGGAGCCATAGTTTTCTTATTTCTTCACCGATAGCACCCAAACGTTTAAAAAGAAAAGAAAACAAACTTTGACACGGGTATCATCGTGCAAAGGATTAACTAATTTGGTTGACATACCGTATGTGCAAAAAGTGATAAATTGTTGATAAAATGAGTATGTTTTCATCTTGATAATTTGTCTGTACTAATGTGAACATTTCACATTAAATATATGCGGGATGTTATATGGCCGAGTAATAAGCAATATGCAAAGTGATATGCACGAACTCATTGCACTTACTTTGTACACAGTTATAAATTTCCAGTGGATAATTAAAAATCCGAACACTTCAATCGTAAGTTTCTTTTTAACAAAAGGGAAATTCGAAAAACCTAAATTCGTTCCATGCTTACATTGGTAATACGAATACAACAAGGTGTGAACAATGGTGTGGATTCGAACGATTCACTAGATCCCTTTAAAGGACAATTAAATCCAGAAAAATTGTTGTATGCACTATAAGATACTGAATAGAATGATTAATCTCTGAAAGTTTGAGCACAATCGGTCAAGAAACGAGAAAACTATGGCTCTTTGGAAATAGCGATTTATTTCTACGAGTGACTCAAATTAGCAACTTGGCAAAGTTGTGGACTACTCCACATATGTTTTGTACACAAAATTTCATTTTCTTTTCAATTTGTTTTCACACGATATGTTTAGCCTTTGTTAAGTTCCAACGTATGTTTTGTAGAATATATTTATACAAACATATCATGAGCTTGGGGAATGAAAAAGTGTGACTATTGAGAAAACTGAAAAAAAAAATTATCTATGAAAACAACAGTTTGCTTGGGTTTCATTGCCCTTTAAACTCTAAGCTGGCTAACATACCTATGTACGTAATTTACAATACATACCTGGGCGCATCTTTATCGATATACTTTTCAAGTTCAGGGTTTCTCAGGCTCGACGAAATGTTTCCCATTTTCAGATGTCGCTTTTACTTCGACTTTGATGCAAAACAATATCCAACTAAACCAGTCGTAACTTTAAATGAACGTTCTGATGTCCACGCTCGAAGCCAACATAAATGCCTACTCTATATGGTTGAAGCATAGTTACGCATGATGCAGTTTGTCCCAACTCCTAACCTTGTGTGAATGACATCTAATGTCTTCGTAATGCATGGCCTGAATAATAATTATTGTGAAATGTTTGTTGTGAAGATAAGAAAATAGTCAGGTGGCAGAGTGAAATTATCGTTACCGGCCGGATAAAAGCGCAATTTTTGGCACAGAGCTTCCTTTCGACCTACTTAACAATATTAGAGGGGTAGCCCAAGCCAGAAATTGCGTTTAGGGGCGTTGGGGGTGGGGGCGCTGTACCGGAGCCCCCAATTGATATTTAATGTAAAATCACAGTAATTATTCTTCATTCAATTACATTTGATGATCTAAAATGAAATACTAAACCTACTAAACAATATTAGAGGGGTAGCCCAAGCCAACAATTGCGTTTAGGGGCGTTGGGGGCGGGGGCGCTGTACCGGAGCCCCAAATTGATATTTAATGTAAAATCACAGTAATTATTCTTCATTCAATTACATTTGATGATCTAAAATGAAATACTAAACCTACTAAACAATATTAGAGGGGTAGTCCAAGCCAAAAATTGCGTTTAGGGGCGTTGGGGGCGGGGGCGCTGTACCGGAGCCCTCAATTGATATTTAATGTAAAATCACAGTAATTATTCTTCATTCAATTACATGATGAACGCCATAGTGTATACGTGTAGATTAAATATTAAACATACCATGACTATAAACTATTTGACTCTTAAACCATTTCAATGCACTACCTTTAATACCATAATATCATAATTCATGATTAATAAAATCAAAACATTGAGATATATCAAGAAAGCAAGTCGCAACCATTTCATTTTCACCCCTCCCACATCCTCCCCCGCTCGGGCGCTTCGCACCCTCGCAATGTCCCCCCCCCCCCCCCCACACACAAACTTTTGAGAGGCTGTTGACGCCCTTGGATGAGAGAGTAGGACAATGTAATAAACGTAACTATTGAGTCTACTTGAGACTTCTAATTTTCGTCAGTTACCATGTAACGTCAGTTACCGATTTAACGTGAACTACCATAACGTAACATAATTTACCAAGGGAACTATGATAATTGAAAGATTCATTTACTTTCAGGAGGCATTTTCCAAATTGTCTAAGCTAGTTATTATCATGTAATTCAGTATAAAGTTCTTTCAAAAGACTAAACATTGTGATGTAGTGAATGTAACGTCAATTACCAAAATCATGGATTTTTAAACACTTATTTGAAGTTTAATTTCCTTTGTTTTCTCTGTAGGTTTATCTCTAGAAAGCCCTTGATTTATCTGCTTTTGTAATGAAGTGGTGTAAAGAAGGTAAATTATCTCTTTATTTATGTGACAGTGCAAAGGGCTTATCCCATACCCCATAGCCATTCAAAATCACTGATAGTTAATTAAAATTTTGCTAAGTACATATATTATTAAACATATGACTGATATGGTATAATTCATAAGCAATCAACCAATTAGTTATACAACCTAAACCTAAAGTATATGACTGTGTAACGTCAGTTACCGCCCATGGGTAAGTACATGTAATGTCAATTAGCCACATAAGCCCATTACCCACTGTTTGATCTTTTTTCTAGATTGATATCAGTATTAAACATGTTATAAGTACTGAAATATGTGTAGAAATAGTGACAAAATCAGTTCCATGTAAACCTCATAGATAAAGCCATGACGTCAGTTACCGTCATGCCCACAATGAACTTTTTACAGGGTGAATAGAAAATGGCCAAAAGGTCTCCTTTATGTGTGTATATGTTCTTGATGGATCAAACAAGTAACTAACAAATGAATTACCCGCGCTTGATATCGAGTTCAAAAGATGTTTTCCCACATTTACAAAATAATAGTTAAAGTGTTTTACAATATGACATCCTGAATGTAGTTTCAAATCACCAAAATACATATTTTTAGGAAGAACAGTATATGTTTTGTTTCCAAGAAAATCATTTATTTGACTCCAAGTTTTCTTCATATCACTTGCAATGAATATGTTTCTATAATATTCAATTTTAGAACACCGTATAATATTTGTAAGATTATTTGTATATTTTTATTGAATTATTGGTGTTTTCAGTGGCTTTTTATACAATATGTTTCTACGCTTTATAGATTGAAATATAGCTTTTGTAATCCATGGACTCTTAATCTAACTTTTCTTATTCTTGAAATGTTTTGGAGGGAAACATTTATTGTATATATTAAAGAATTTAAGAACAAATATATCACAACATTGGTTTGTATCATCACAACTATTAACACAAGACTAATCATGTCTGCTTAACTATACAATATTGGTTTCAGTTATAACACGTGCCCACCCCCCCCCCCCCCCCCCCGTCGCTACGCCACTGGTTTTCTCACATCTGACAGGTTTATCAAACCAAAATGGACATTTAAGCTAAATGACACTAATGGAAAACTAAATAAATGTATGCTCTTATTACCATGTGAAAGAGTATAATATTTGTATTAATAATTATGGGATCATTCAACTTAGGCCAGGAAACCGCCTACTAATTGATATATTTGCAATTTAGAAAAAAAATATCAATGTACTGACATATTTTGCCGACGATTGTATTTTGAAATGTTCGTCCGGACATTACATAACATTCATACTGCTACAGATCCCAATTCAACTCCAGGGCCCCGTTGCAGAAAGAGATACAATCGACTTTTGTGACCAAATATCACCAACATTTATTTTAATTTTGCGCAAGTTAAGACATTAAAAAGAACTTCTTGCGTCTCCGTGATTTTAAAATTATTTATATAATCATATTCTTTCAGATTATGTAGGTTTTATTTTGCTCCAGATGAGAATTAGGTTTTATTTTGCTTCTAAGAGATTAAAAAGAACTGTTTATACTTATTGCGTCTCGGTGATTTTATAATCATTGTAAAGCATTTTTCATATTCTTTCAGATTATGTAGGTTTTATTTTGCTACAGATTGTACATATTTATTCAGGATTTCTCGCTATGCCCACTATTATAAAATACTATACATACTTAAAGGGATCTAGTAACTTTGTTGACATGTGGAAAAAGTGGTGAATGGTTGATACAATGTATATTGTTGTTATCTGTCCAAATCTGTTGTGTCAAAATGTCAAGTTAAATGTACGTTATATGGCCGAGTAATGGGCAAAAATGCAAAGTGATATTCACTAACTCATTGCATTCACTTTGTACACGGTTTCGACGATCCAGTGGATAATTTAACATCTGAACACTTCAATCGTACATGTCTTTTTAACGAAAGGGAAATTTGAAAAACCAAACATTTCCTATGTTTTTTTTTGTCAATACGAATTCAACAAGGTATGAGGGAACCGCTAGAGAGTGGGACCGGCATTTGGACAATGTTACTATTAAAGTCCCTTTAAAGGGGTAGTGCAGTTTCGGTAAGGCTGAGCTTTAGTAACCAAAACATGCATTATTATCATATTATTATTCGCTTTAATTTTTCAGGTGAGCATCAACAGTACACTCTATGACCCTATTACAAATTTAATTAAATTAAAAAACTAAGGCTTAATCACGCGGCACTTTCCTACATTCCGAGGTTGATTGGGACATGTGAATGAAACGAATTAAACATACGTTGGTAGAGCGCGATTTTGCTGTTTGTCTTAACTCTACACAACTGACAGCGACGTAGTTA
Source organism: Echinarachnius parma (assembly GCA_037951105.1). Taxonomy (NCBI): domain Eukaryota; kingdom Metazoa; phylum Echinodermata; class Echinoidea; order Clypeasteroida; family Echinarachniidae; genus Echinarachnius; species Echinarachnius parma. The sequence continues at coordinate 7,735 of JBAMJV010012466.1, read as the reverse complement.
CGGAAAGAGGGAAACACGTTTGGTTTTGCACATAAACACAGCTGTGTGCCAATTTCCTTTCATGATAATAACGACTATCAATCATCAGTCATTGTGTGAAAGTAATTGGTCATTAATAAATCTGGTGTATAAAGTATCATGTTGCTAAATTAACAGTCTGTCTTTTTCCTATTATATTAAAGGGAAAGTTGAGTTTTGGTAGAGAGGGCGCTAGACTACTTAATTGGTTTGTGAGGTAATGAAAAACTGAGTGTAAAATTTGAAAGAGCATAATATTTAAACAATAAAATCATCTTTGTTTGATCAAAATCGGTTCAGAAACGGCTGAAATATCCATAAATATAACAATTTGTAATAAACCCGGGGCCCCGGGTTTATTAGAGAATTTTGAACCAGCCGTTAAAAATTCAAAAATGCTTCCTCTTTTCAAAAAAGTTACAAAATAGGTATTTAAATAGTTGTTGGTTATTTCTCTATCTAATCACTATTTCAACAAAGCATCACATGCACAATATTTTATTCAAAATGGTTGAAACCGATGAGTGTTTAGAGAGCGCCCTCTTACGTTTTAACGGCTCTTTTTGAATGATAACATGATCTTTACTACGTCATTTGTAATTTTGTGTTCGTTTCTAGTTATAACTATTAGTTTGTAATGTAATGATGCAGGTTTTGGTTACTAAAATTCAGTTTCACTAAAACTGTACTCTCCTTACCAGAACTCAACTATCCCTTTAACCACACTTCAAAGTTTGTTTCGGTTTCACAAACTTGTAGGTACATCTAGCACGGCGTAGACATGACATTGATCCCCATTCAAGTGGGGGGTGGGGGATGATTTATTCATTCGTCCCCATGAGTTGAATAGGTATTTACGTAACTCGCTACGCCCGTGACATCTAGGCACGCTTTAACCATTAAATAATTTTGTGGAAATGTTTAAAGGGATTTATGGATAGCGGAAACGAATGCCCAACGAATAGAAAATTTGCCAAATGAAATTATCCAGTGATGAAAGTCGTCTCCATTGATTTATGTACAAAACATAGAACAACGTACATCACCGGACTAGGAACGGACAAGAAACGCATACGAACGGAGACGAACTGATGGAAAATTTAGCTCTCCGTTTGACGTCCGTTTACGCAATCCGTTGATATGTGACCGGGTTATTAGAAGTAACACTGTCTAAATCCACAAAACTTATCTTGTATTCGTATATAACCAATAGAAGCATGACAGTTTTGCAGAATTTTTCTTTCAGCGCCACTTGGCAATGCCGTACATGCGCACATAAGATCCTGCAAACAGTAATTGCTTGCGCTCTGGGTCTTTTTGATGAGAATAATCGTCGCTCACAGTGACTCATCAAACAGTTTTCTTGTGATCATGATTTAGAGCGCAATATGGATTTATAGAACACAGAGATTAGATATCATAGATTAAAGTGTTCAGATTTTAGGGAGAATTATAACGTGTAAAAAGTCAGTGCAATGAGTTAGCAAATATCACTTTGAATTTTCTCTCGAGAGTTCAAGCATCTCTGAAGTAAGTTTTATGGATTTTCACCATGTTACTTGATCCCTTTAAAAGAATATCATGCGATAAATTTTGTTATTGTCGAACACACTAAGGTCGTTAAGAAGCGTAATTATTTATTGTGTCAGCCACAATTGAAAATTAAATCAGGAAGCGGCACTTGAGGCTTTCACGCCAGGATATAGCCACATGACATGGGATATGCTTTCCTGTTCGAGTGAACCATAGCCGAATGGTTTTCAATATTTATACGGTAATGTATCCCTTTAGACTTGGACAATGCTGAACATTCCACGTACTTTTTTAAACATCTTTATAAATTATGCGTTACAAATGCAATGTGATATTAAACGTACAAACAAAGACACATCCTTGAAACTGTGTAATATAAAAACAAAATATAAAAGTTGTATGTGTTTTTTTTTTTTATCTCTTGTATTAGTCGCCGTATGGTTCCCCTGCGGCCACTTTGTTAGTTCGCTGCCCGAACCGCCTGCACATAGCTCAGCTCAGCCAATAGCTGCCGTATCGCTCACTCAGCTGATAGCTGGCGTGTATGGCGCGCCATTTGCCCAATAAGTCCGATAAACACTGTTTATCACTTGATAAACACCGTTTATCACTTGATAAACACTGTTTATCACTTGATTAACACTGTTTGTCACTTGATAAACAGAGTTTATCGCCATAAACTCCATATCGCCATAAACAGAGTTTATCGGGATAAACTCTGTTTATCAAGTGATTAACAGTGTTTATCAATTGATAAACATTGTTTATCAAGTGATAAACAGTGTTTATCAAGTGATAAACAATGTTTATCGATAAACACTGTTTATCAAGTGATAAACAGTGTTTATCACGATAAACTCTGTTTATCACTTGATAAACAGTGTTTATCACTTGATAAACAGTGTTTATCAAGTGATAAACACTGTTTATCGATAAACACTGTTTATCACTTGATAAACTTAATTAACATATAAAGAAACTGACCAGAAATATATTGTGATTAAAAGAAGGCAAATAAAATGGGATTCCAACAGGATCCCGTTGGAATCCCATTTTCTTTGCCTTCTTTTAATCAAAAACAGAGTTTATCAGAAAAACTGAATTTATCAGTTGATAAACTGAGTTTATCGGAATTAGAAAAGCACAGTTATTCAAACCTTTTCAGTAGTGGGCGCTAGACCTGTATGGTAGCATGAATATTCCTAGTCTCATCGTCGTGGTCGTAGTCCGCATCGAGATGGGCCACTAATTAATGGTCACCCTTGCCCTTGGACTTGTCTTAGCTATATCGATGTCGCAGAGTCGCAGAGTTTGATGCATAAAAATTGGATCGCAGTTGTTGTTATTGTTATTTAATTTTTATGGCGATTAGTCAATGGTGACTTTTGTCGCCAACTACCATACATTGTTTTTATTTAAAATTAAATTTCAATGTATTTATATCATCAATATTTATATATACAAGTATGCATTTATTTTGTCTATTTTCTCTTTTTTTTCACACATAATATAAATAATATATATATATATTTTTTTTTGGACAAATCTTCAAGGCATAAAAGAATTATCGAGGCATTGCCAGGAGCTACATCTAGATATCCTAAATATATCTCCATGGCTTGAGAATACATACAATTGGGCGATCGCACCACTGTCCAAATGTATTTAGCAACACTGATCCCTCCCCTGTCACATGATGCCGTCTTACCAGCCCTCAAAGTACGTTTCTTAGGCTTTCGGGGTACGCACCCCTCTGTTCACTCGCATAATACCTGTCGAGGATCAGAGAAGGCGACATACACCTAGGTCACTCTGGCATAGAGAGGGGGGCGTTAGCCTTACACAAGGAAACAAAAACAAAATGTAGCGCGATCGCACACTTATATGCTCTCGGCCTCATCCAAGTCAGGTTTTTATCAAGCAAAGCATTGTGGGCTCACACTAAATAACGTGCAGTGCAGTGGGTGCAAACATAATAATAATAATAATAATAATAGTAAATTGGTATGACAAAAAACGAACCAAAGACAAACAGACCATTACAGTGTATATTATAATATTTTACAGAAACATACAAAATATATTATGCTTACACGAAAGTTTGCTGTATAGCGAATCGTTTTGTCCTTTGTACAAAACGGACAATAGCCGCTTGAACATGTATATCTGTGGATTTTAGAATCATTTTCATATCATTTTCAAAAATATTAATTTCAACGAACATCATTGCTCGTTCAATCAAATATCTACGACACTCCATCAAATAATGAGTGACCGTTTCTAACGAAGAGCAAAAATCACATTTCCCTGTGGGGTGAATCCCAAGTTTATATAAATCAAAATGAAGGCCTAAAATTCCCAAACGTAGTCTTCTGAAAACCTTTTCAGATTGTCTATTTAAATTACACAAAACCTGTTGTTTAACAAATGGCTGTATTTCTTTTAAAAAATAATTAGAATCTTCCCATCGACGTTGCCATGTATTTACGGCTCGTTCATTTAAAATTGTCTTTAATTCTGAAAGAGCAAGACCATTACATATTTCAATATCTTTATATAATGCTTGTTTTGCATAGTAATCCACCATTTCATTTCCATTTACTCCGCAGTGACTCGGTATCCATTCAAAAAAGATATCTTTACCTGTCTTATCTAAATTTGTAAGAATACTCACAATCTCTAATACAAATGATTCTGAAATTTTATTATTTTGTAACGCCATGAGTGAGCTCAAAGAATCTGAAAAGATTACTAGCGCATACAGCTGCAGGCGCTAGTCTTGTCCTACCAGCGCGCTTTCACGAGTTGTTTGTGGAAAATGGCTACGCTAGCGTGTGACAAGGATAATTGTCCACCCAGGGATAATTGGCAGTGACGTAATTCGGACAGTTTTAAAATCCTGATTTTGTCCGTTTTTGAGCCTTCATACAGACGATGTGACGTCATGAATGAGTTAAGTGTACATAATGAGTAAATTACTGTTCGTTTGATGTCCGTATGCATGTGTGTATGTCTGTATGTTTGTGTTGGAGTGTGCATGTGTGTCTCCGTCTGTATGAAGGCTCGACAACGGACAAAATCAGGATTTTAAAACTGTCCGAATGACGTCACTGCCAATTATCCCTGGGTGGACACTAATCCCTGTCACACCGGTCCAGACTACACCAACTCATCCAGTATTGGTTGAGTCAGTGACAAGACAAAATAATACTTACCAACGCATACAGTCACTTCACTCAAGACAACATTGAAGACCTGTTGTGTCAAAAACTTGCTGTGGATTGAACATTCAAGCAGACCTATCAATGTAAGTAGGACTCTTTCAACTACTGTTTATATAATTAAAATAAATGATATCGAAGTTTAAAAAAAACATTTACGGAAAACAATAAGTTTGCAAAGAAATTTCTAGTTGATAATGTTAATACGAATCAGTTATTGGCTAAAATCGGTAGTTTCCAGTCATCATAAGCCGCAATTAAATTTTCATGAACATTTATGACTCAATTTTCTTGCAATACTATCGATTGAAGTATAATTTGGATTATATTAGTAATAACGAAGTACAAGTAGAGGAGGGTTTAGAACTTCCTAATTATTCAAGCAGTGAAATCACAAAAGGATTCTTCAAAGCAATTAAAATTCCAATGTGTGTAGATTAAATTAAGGAACTACACCCGGGGGGTCTGGTTCTCATAGAAAGGGGGGTATCATGCGTGACCAAGGACTTGCCAAAAGCACCCTAAACAAGTATTTGCGTCGTGAAAAAAATACACCCTAAGTAAGTATGATTATCGGTAATTTGCTACCCTAAGTAAGTAATCAATTTTTTGTAAACCCCTAATCAAGTTATAACTATTTTTGATACCCTAAGCAAGTAATCAATTTTTTGTAAACCCCTAAGCAAGTTATAACTATTTTTGATACCCTAAGCAAGTAATACTATTTGCTTTCCTTGCATGAGGCCCTTAATCAAGCATAATGTAAATAAGTTGTTTTTCCAACCTATATGAGCACGATCCAGGAGCACGGATATGGAACAGCGAACAGCGAACGTGGAACGTGTGCGAAGTTTTGGACCGGGATTTGGTGGATAGGTTCAGCTCAAAACGGTGACTAAAACTTGTTCTAGTGTTGAATGAACCCTAAGCAAGTAAGCTGAATTGTGAGACCCGAAATGCGTAACTCATCAGCCTAACAAGATACCCTTTTCCCTGATTTTTTGTGATTTTGAGACCCTATTCAAAATATTCGAGTAACTTGCCTGATCGTAAAAAACCACCCTTTTTACCTCGAATTCTTGTCACGCATGATACCCCCTTTCTATGAGGACAGACCCCCCCCCCCTCCCCCGGGGAACTACAGCGTCTAGATGGCCTAGTTTTCACAATTAAGCTCTCTATAAGTAATTTTTCCTCAAGAAAAAGAATTTGGCAGTCATTTCCCATGAAATCAATCATTTGGGGGTAATTAGTAAATATCTATTTGTCCTGGGAACGTCCAGCATTTTAAAATCGCCAAAATGTGACGTCATCTACAGAACTTCGGCCCGTACTCGTGTATCTTAATTCTGTAAATGACATACGCCGATGAATTGTCAATCACATGTCAACCACGCTGCTGATTTTGGACCCTAAATGTGGGTGGGGTGTAAACTGGCTGCTAAGTGAGATTTGGCATCAGAAAATTAGCTTAAAATCACTACTGTGTATTATTGTCATGGAGTTTTTTTGTCTCGGCAGACCTAGTTTACAAGTCATCAACTATGAAATAAGTGCCAAAGTACGGTGTATTCTTTAGGTTCTTTAAAGCCCAATACCAGTTTTGGGAAACTCCCCCCCCCCCCCCCCTCACTCAAAAAGTGAAATGGACGCTCTTAATATTACCAATCATGTGAACGAATATGTTTTTTTACTAATACGGGATGATAAAAATTGTCCTGGAAACCGCCTTCTCTTGATATATTTGGTAATTTATAAAACTCATCTACTGTTACAGTAGATGAGTTTTATTTACAGTAAATTGAATTTAAACTCAGCAGGTTTCATAAACGTTAATCAAGCCAAGTCTATTAATCAAGCCAGTGGCGTAATGAGCAAAAACTGTTGGGGGGCTAAACCAAATCCGCATCACCACTGGATATTGTGAGGGAGCGAAGCGACCAAGCCCGAAGGAGCGAAGCGACTGAGTGGGGGGAGGGTGTGGGAGGGGGATGTCCCCCCTCCCACGGTAGGGAGCTTTTGCATTTTTGGACTTGAAACTGCAATCTGGTGCATACCTAGAAAGGAAATTCTGACTTGACGACATGTAATATAATGTGCGTTAGTGCGTCATCATCGTCATGATTCTACCAACCATAAGAGGTTATGATTGATTCATGAAGAAAAACAAAAATGCACCCCCAAAATAATATTCGCAAAGTGACATATTCAGTTCAAACAGTGCATCAAAAGCATTATTTTATGACAAAACAACATGAACATTGTATTCCAGACGTATACAAGACCGATTCCCGAGGGAGCGAAACAATAACCGAGAGGGGGAAGGGTGATTGGAGGATGTGATGGGAGCTAGTAAGGTGCTTTTGCGATATTTTACTTGAAATTATGGAATCTGGTGCATACTTGTCAGAGTAATTTGACTTGACATGAAGTAAAATCTGAGTTTTCTTGTCTAAAAAAATACTCTTTTTTTTTCAATCACTGTTATCGAATTAGATAAAAGCCATGATTGAATATTTTTTTTTTTTTTTGGGGGGGGGGGGGGGGGGGGGGGCTAGCGCTCCAAGACTCCCAGACCCCCACCCCCCCCCCCCACCAGTACGCCAGTGAATCAAGCATTCACTCTAACATTCCATCAATCAATCATGAATCAATCAATCAATACATCAATCATTCAAACCAATCAATCGATTATTTAAATCAATTAAATTATTTGACATAAGCAATAGCTACTTGTAGGCAGTGGCGTACCCAGGATTTTTTTCAAGTGGGGGAGGGGGGGGGGGGTGGGTTATTTTGTCAGACAAATTTCAGTAAGCGGGGGAGGGGGGGGGGAGGGGTAGGGGGGAGGGGTGTCCGTAGACAATTTTCGCAGCCGAGGCCGAGTACATTCACACTTTTCGAGGCCGAGACCAAGACATTTCTTGAGAATCCTGTAAGCCGTGGGGGGGGGGGGGGGGGGG
>JBAMJV010012465.1:0-22614 GCA_037951105.1 Echinarachnius parma | reverse complement strand
GGTATTAACCAACAGCTTGCTTGGGGGAAGACAGGATGCATACTTTATTTGACTTTTGATTTTGGCTCTTTCTGGTAAATTAGGGGGGAAGCTATATAATAAGACCCAAGTCACCTTTTTGGGTGTGGCTAAAACCAAGAGTTGACCAATTAGAATAAGTAATATTTTGGTCAGTCCAACCCACCCTTGTTTTAACCAATAATGTTTTGTTCCTAAATAATGACTGGTAGAATATTATCCCCATAGACTTATGTAGTTAAGGGCCCATATAAAAGGTAATGTAATAGGAAATTTATCATGAGTTACACGAATAGCATAGGAGTAGAAAGGTAGTCAAGAGCAGTTAGCTCTCATCCCACCCCTGTTTCCCCGTCACCTACCATCCTCATCAAACTAATTATTAATCTACAAGTATCTACAAGTTATAATTTGGACATTTCTTTGGAGCAACGGGAGCTAAATTGCAAGGAGAACTTTGCGCCCAGGATAATATATTTGAAGCTGCCAATTCAAGGAGAACAGTGCGTCAAGGATAATATATTTAAAGCTGCCAATTCAAGGAGTGAACTGTTGCCCAAGAGCAAACCATTATTGCTCACGGCTCCCCAGCTTATTTCAGCAACAAACTGGTTGCCACAGTTGTGCCAAAGAGTTCCAGGCCGTTCCGGCGTTTTCCCGTCCCGAAGTTGCCCAGCCCGTAACCAGCCCCCGTCCCGACGTCGAGCCGAGCCCGAAGTCGTACCCGTCCCCGAGTCGTCGCACCCGTCCAGTCCTCGAGCCGTCGCGCCATCCCAGCTCATCGACCCTACAAGCGCGTCGGAGTCCGCGACCGAAATATATATTAAGCTAAGTGGCCACCATATACTAATTTCATTTCCCTAACATACCCCTTCCCTTCCCCCTAAGACCTTGGTATAAGCATTTTAGTAATAAATTAAGTAGGTAAGATAATAATTTGATCCTTAACTTCAAGGAACGTCTTGCTATAACATTTATTGGAACTGGTTGATTTAGATTGATATTTAAGTCTGCTAATTAGATAAGTTTGATTTAGTTGAAATTGATTGAATGGGATTTGTAACCCCGACATGTATAATATTGTTAAATAAATATTTGCCAAGTGACATTTTAATTTAAATCGTGTCCAAGCACTTTATTTCTGGATTTGTTTGTTTATATTTTATATTTTAATAATATAATTTTATACGGTGGTTGAATTGAACTAACCCCTCCCCCGAGTGGAAGTCATTTGAGCTAACGGACCAATACAAAAAAACCTGATTCCACTCGGAGCTCGAATCTGTTATTTCATTATAATAGACGACGGTGTGGTGTGGGGGTTAGACTAGGTGGGCATTAAAATCACAATTCTGAACTGAAATGGTGGTGTTTTTGTTTGTCTGAGCATGTAAAAAGGGTGTCAACCTAGATAATTTTTTGAAGTTTTACTTAAGTGAAGATTATGAAACGCAATGCAAATCTTATTTTTTTAATTAATGTATTGATTTGAATATCTATAGTAATTTAAAGAAATAAGGTCATACAATTCATATTTTCATTATTTTATAATCAAACATTAGTTTTCACTACATAAATTCTTTAGACCATTTGGAATAATAATACAACAAAGCAAAATTTGAATAGCCAGGTTCTTCCTTATGTTTATATTGTTGTTAACATTAATTATTTTATGTATTTCTTGTCTAATTATACACCCGCCACCCCCCCCCCCCCCCCCTCCCCCGAAAAAAGTCACTAAGCACTGGGAATTGTCTGTACATCTTTGACATTTTATTACAGAGAACTTATAATTGAGTTAAAAACTGTAGTAAATTTGTTGTGAATAATGGCTAAAAAAAAAAAAAATAATAAAAAAAATAACCACACCGGGGACTCGAACCCACTTCTATGATTTATCTGGTTAAGTGATACACGTGCGACAGGTCTTAACCCACTCGGCCACCAAGCACCTAGTGATCACGTGACCGATTTTAATAAAGTATATCATGTTACATACTATTGGTAGTTACTCGGAACTTGCTACCGTGCTGTCACCGGGATTTATGCCTACATCTTCGGCTATGCAAACCGTTAACGCTAGCCATATGTCTCAGCGCGCGACGGGCATTCAATTTTTAGAAGAGAGTCACGCACATTTCTTGCGAGTTTAGTTACAAATTTCACTAAAAATAGGGAATATTCACTAAAATCGTATCGACCAAGTGAATAGTTTGAATGTTTTTTTTTAAATTATAGTATTCAATACATGTATGTGGTAAATCTTCATTACGGCTTGCTCTCTAATTCGTAACCATGTAAGCGTTTTCGTTACCATTTTAAGGGTGTTCGCGTGATTTTGTCTCTGGTGTTGACAAACACTAGCGATACTGATCGATTACTACTCAAGGTCATCACGATTAAAAAGTTCGTGACCTTAGATGCTTAATCTGGAAGCTGGTGTTTAGCTCAGATTAGAGGCAGTTTTTCACCCTCAACACTAACACTAACCCCAACACCATACTTGAAATCACCCAGTGGCAATGTTCTCATTTTGTGGTAGTACAAATGTTAAAATAACAACATGATTAGACTAATGTACGTGTCGTCGTGTAAACAGTGTGTCTCGAAAGGAATGTTACAGTTGGAAAATATTTGTTAAAGGTATGAAGGTAATTTGAAAATATACACATTTGGTGTCATAGTATAAAGACAAAAACCGGGCTTCTTGATGGTTTTCATTTCAGCGTAATTGGGTTCGTCAGTCTTGAGATATGGTCGTTTGTTTGCAAAACATATGTGCCATACGTTGTGTGCATTACATGAATAACCAAAATGTCATTATTTTCAGAGCACAAAAAGGTAGCAAAGTAAATTTGGAAGAACTCTATCCAGAAAACTTGAAAACTTGCTTTAAGGGAGATCTTACCATATTTAATCCTTGTTAACCTTTCCATCATCAGCAGTGCTTGACCAAATACAATTGTACTCTAGCCATTTTTTCATCGTTATTATACCATAATGATTAGTGGAGAATACCAAATGTGTGCAACGAATGTCCATCGCCATTTTCAGTGCAAATACGCAAATCGGCACAAAATGGGTTTTTGTATATTTGCATACAATCAGACATAATTCGAGATCCGCAAAAGGGAAAAAATATGTCATACAAGGAGCATCTGAAAACACAATTCTTTCCCTTTAATATGGTACCAAATAACCTAATGATTGTTTATATTATTATATGTTAATATTTTGTCCTGATTGCACCATTCTTTTAAAGACCAACTGCATAGAAAGACATCGGAACTGCATCAATTATTCATGTTAAATATTTATATACAAGTTTCCCAAAACACGCTCATTTCAAAAGGATGACCAAACAACGCAAATCGCCAGTCACGTGATGTGTCATTTAGACATTGTTTTGTTTTTCAATTTCAGTTTATTTAAAACGTAAAACGAATAACAAATATAAAAGGCAATTCCATAATTAATTATGTAATTTTTTCGGACCCCATAGAGGCAGAAGCTTGTATATTGGAACCCTTTTAAATTTGATTCAATATCGGTTAAATATCATATTAAAATGCACGCGCCTTCCTTCATAATTATGGCAATACGTATACAATTCAATACCAATACCACGTTTTATAAAAAAAAAACGTTTCCAATCACTGTAAGTGATCAGTTATTGTAACAACCATGGCAACATCTCAAATGCTTAATTCTAATTGGTTGCCATAGTACTGCATTATTTGGACTTTTACACCAATTGAAAATTTGTATGCAACAGAGCCCACCTTGCATGAATGAGTTGTTGCTATGTTGGCAATCCTCATACAAGATGTATGATTGCCAGGAACAACCGAAATGATGTGCATACAATTTAAACATGTCAGTGAACTGGTACGTATAGTATACAATACAATACGTATAATCTACTTTGCATACCTTGATTTAATTTTCACTTTTCTATTTAATTTCTAGGGACAGAAGAACTATGACATAATTGCATAATAAAACAAAGAATGAAACGCATTGATTAGTGCCTGATGACTGCCAAGAGGACTCTAATTATAACTTTAAAGGGATCTGGTAACTTTGTAAAAGTGTATCTGGTAAAAGTGTAAAAAGTGATGCGTGGTTAATAAAATGTCTATTGGTGTGCTCTGATATGTCCAGAAAGTAATATGTGAACATTTCAAGTTAATTGGATGTTATTTGGCCGAGAAATGAGTGAAAATGCAAAGTTACATTCACTTCCCTATTGCACTTATTTTGTACACGGCTGTAAATGTCCAGTAGATAATTTAATATCCGAATACTTCAATCGTAAATATCTGTTGAACGAAATGGAAATTTGAAAAAAAACCGAAACCTGTCCCATGCTTGTATTGTCAATACGAATAAAACAAGGTATGAGGGAACCGCTAGAATTCCGATTGGATTTTGAGGATTTGGACAATGTTACTAAGTCCCTTTAAAGCCAAATTTAGGAAATTCACAAAGAATATAATCAAATATAAACAATCACGAACAATTTCTCACAAAGTACCAATACTCAAATATATTTGTAACTACACATTTAATGTTTCTCTCCAAATGTATAAATTTCAAACTTCAGTGGCAATGTATGTACATGTAATAGTATAATTACACATAATTTATAATAACAATTTTCTTTTGAAAGGAATATTGGAAAATGTACCATATTGGAATGGATGATGGAAATTATTGAACATCTGCATTTTTCGATTAATTACCTCGATGTGTACTCGATAATTGTGTACTCGAGCATTAAAACAAGTTAGAAAATATAATATTTCATTTCATGATCGATGTAAGTGATGGAAGACAAGTTTTGATTTGAATTTTGACTCTAATAAACGGAATAGAAGTATTAGTATGAAAATGATACAATTACTTTATTTTTCTTCCTTGCCACTAATTCTTTAATGCACAGTTAAGATACACAACATGCACAATTTTTGTTTTGTGGCGTACATAATGGGGGAGGGGGAGGGGTGAGGGTTGCAACCCACATTACATTCAAATGTGTAATAATGGCTCAAAATAAGTACATCGACATGCATTTCATAATGTGGCAGAAGCTTCAATGTGGGTTGTTACGCTGTATAAAATCCCGTTAAAAAAAAATCTAAACAGTCCCCTCCATGGGAGAAAGCACGGGCGTATCGAGTTACGTAATACCTATTCAACTGGGGGGGGGGGGGGGGGGGGGGGTGAATGAATAGATCATCCCCCCCCCCCCCCCCCACTTGAATGGGTATCAATGTCATGTCTACGCCCGTGGGAGAAAGTAACCCTGTCATAACCTCCCCCACGGTTTGCTTCGTAGAAAGCAACACACCACCCCCTCCCCCAAATAACAAAACAAAGAAGGGATCCTCGGGAACCAGTGGCGTAGCTACGGGGGGGCACGGGGGGGCACGTGCCCCCCCCCCCCCAATAATTTCGAAAAAACAATAGAAAACATAAGGGGCCATTTTTTGAAAAAACAAAGAAGTACATAAGGTGTGCCCCCCCAATAATTTTCGTGCCCCCCCAATCAGTCCGACCACGCTACGCCACTGTCGGGAACCATTTCTGTTTCAAACACATCAATATTTCTTCTTCTTTTTCTGAGGACCATCTTCGTCAGCCTGTCGTTTTTGTATTTCTTCCACTCTTTTTGACTCACACAGAATGATCTTTTTTGGTTTCTTCTTCACCACTTGCTTCATACTTCCTGTTCTTATGTCAGACCCTTCAGCATTGCATTGTGACTGGCTTTCTTGTGGCAAAAGCTCACTAGTGCTTCGCGGTTCCATAACATCGGAGACGGATTCAGATACACCCATCTCCGAACTGTGAAGTACCTGTTTCTTTTTTGATGATCTGCGATTCAAATCCTTGCATTTTTGACAAAGAGGATCCTGGACAGGGCGATCACGGTGAATTTGACAACGACGTCGACGGTAGGAAGATAGAGAAGAGGGTGACGAACGGTCCCCTCCTGAGGAGGAGAAGGAGTAGGGGGAGGTGGAGGAGGGAGCGGATGAAGAGGGGAAGGAGAAGGGGGAGGAGGAGGGGAAGGAGGAGGAGGGGAAGGACGAGGAGGGGGAGGATGATTCTGATGAAGCGGCGCCATCTGCAGATATTGGTTCGTCAGGTTTGTTCTCAATGGTCAGGCCATCTGCAATGATAATAATATTAGAAAATCACTATAATACGGTGCCAATATGGTATTTCTATAAATAGATTTAATTGTTAAAATCATCCATTTAATGCAGATTTGTAAACTCTTTACACAGACAGATGAGTTATACTTTATTTCACATTTTCCGTAATGGCAGCGAACAGAGGACTTTGCCCATACCGTTCTTTAGATGTTAAATTAATAAATTACAAAGATTTAAGATCAACATAAGCGATCGATGTACACCGTGTCCCAGAAAAAACGAAACCGGGTTTCATGGCAGACATTTTCTGTCATAATGAATAATTTAATCGATGATATATATATGCCTGGAAAGCTCTGTGTATCTTCTTTCATTTGATGTGCAACTTATGGCACATACTTCAAGCATGACTGAATAAGAACAATGGAAAGTGGTGTTACCAATATTCAATTTGCACGCATAAATTTGAAGTTTGGGTGAGTTTTAAGAGTTGTAAACGTACTTATTTTTAAAAAGGACAAACACCACATAAAAGTTCATATTTTTATATTTTACATGACACCTCATGCTAAAAAAATTAATGATTTATGCCAGAGAACGAGTACAATGAAAACATGCCTGATTTCTGCCCGAATGAGTGAAAGTTGAGTAAGAAGTCGCTCAGCTTTCCTGACTAGCAGCTGACAATGGACTTTGATGCATGAGTGAATTTACACAAACATGGGGATCAGGAAACAGGCTATATCAGGAAAGTTACTCATTTGGGCTGGAATCAAGCATGTTTTCATTGTATTCGTTCTCTGGCATATATAATTTATTTTTTAATCATGAGGTGTCATATAAAAGATAAAATTATGAATTTTCATGCGGTGTCTGTCCTTTATCAAAATAAGTACGTTTACTACTCTTAAAACTCTCCCCAAAACATCACCCAAACTTCGAATTTCTGCGCGCAAATTGAATTTTGGTAACACCACTTTCTATCGTTCTAATTCAGTCATGCGTGAATTATGTGCCATAAGTTGTATATAAAATAAAAGAAGAGACACATAGCTTTTCAGACATATATATATCATCAAGGAAATTATTCATTATAACATAAAATTTCTGCCATGAAACCCGGTTTCGTTTTTTCTGGGACACGGTGTATAAAACAAAAATCTTAAAAGAAACTCACCGATCATTTCAGACAGAGATCCTTCAACGTCTTGGGGTTCCGGTTGGCCAATAAATCCGATGTCCACATAATTACTATCCGATGGGGTCGGGAATTTTTCAAAGAAGAGCGCCCTCACCATCCTCAGGTCATTTTCCGCATTATCCATGGCTGGAACTTCGTGCGACATGTTTTTCTTCAACTCGTCGGCCCAGTCCTTGTGGAACTCTACCACGTCCATGCCTTTCCCACTGTCCATCTTGCATTTGGCCAAGGTGCAGCACTGTTTGACGCCATCTGTATATTCTCTCTCGGTCTGCAAGAGCTTGTCCATGCGATCGCAGAAGGAGTCTTTCTTCTCGGTGACATGATCGAGGAGTCTGTCCTTGGATTTGTTGAGTAATTCGAGGCGTGCGTTGTATTCCTGCAAGATATCTCTCTTGACTAGGTCCATGGCCTGCGACCCGACCTTTTTGATGTCATCAATAGCGTCCTCGTAAACGACATGCTGAGCGGACCAGACGCCGGCCTTCTCAAGCAAGCCCTGGATCTGCTCTTTGGTACTGTCGACCATCTCCTCGATCATTTTCGGTCTCGTCCCGCGGTCAAAATGAATGTGATCTATTAAGGCGCAGTGACTGCACACGACATCGTTGCATTCCTCGCAAAAGCAATCTTTCTTGTTCCCAGGGTGGATCTCGCACGTCTGTCCTCCTTCCCCTTTTTCGGGTTTGGTCAGAGCCTGAAGAATGTTGTTCGCGATCCAATTTTTTTTCAAGGCGCTGCTCGCCTCACCAATAATCTTGACATTCTGTCGACAGTAGGGACACTCGATTAGTGAGCTTCCTGCACCAGCCTGCCCACGCCTCGACTCTATCAACGAACAAATGCATACCTTACAATACGAATGGCCACACTCGAGCAATCTTGCATCTACTAGAGTTTCATGACAAACTGGACATTTTAAATGTTCCTCAACCAAGGATTTGTCAATTTTCTCGGCCATTTTTCCGTCGTATGCTGTCGTATCTTTAAATTCTGCAGGCACAATGTATTTACAAAACAAAATAATCGAAACGAATGTTACGAATGATAGAATCAGTATTTTATTCGAATGAATATCCTTCGACCTCTACTAACATAACTGTATGAAAGATAAAATGGCTACAATATGCATGTTGTACATAGTCGACTCAACGTAGCTGGTATTCCCCAACCAAATAAAGAGCTATTTATAGAATAACGTCGAAAACGTCATTGAAAATGTTGGAAGGTTCAATAGTACACAAATAGTGCATGGTCTGTATACCAGAATAAACATCGATACATTTTAAATTTCTCGAGTGCATTATATTCGAGTGCAATATAAAAGCGCGAGTACGCACGCCCCCCCCCCCCCCCCCTCCCCACATGTGATATGTGATGTCATTAATGTATTTAATTTCATGTATATTTAAAAAACCCTCACAAAAAGTTCCGCAATTTAAGTTTCAGTGTCGATATCTCTCTTGTCCCTATATCATCTTACATACATTTGGTATCATTACAAAACAGGTTTATTCCTCTTTACATTGATACCCCATTTGTAATGGTTATGTAACTACGGAATGTGCATTACACCGAAATATGGGGCAAAGTCAAGATTGAAATGTTGCAAAATGCATTGTTATTGTGTGACTATTCAAAACACACGTAAATCTCCAAACAAATGAAGTATTGACATTGATAATAAAGTTGTATTTTGCGACATTTCCCTTTTGACACGGCTCCATATTCAGGTCTACTGCACATTCCATAATTACATAATCATTACAAAATGAGGCATCAATGTAAAGGGGAATAAACAGGCTTGTCAATTATATCACATTCGAGTAGAATCATTTCATAACAAAATAGATTTTAACGCTCAAACTTGAATTGTGGAACTTTTTTAAGGGGCTTAGATAAATACGATCTATACAAGTATATATATATATTCTAATTGCAAGACCAGAACAAAAAATCAAATTAAGATAAATGCTATGGTCAAATGATGGTATAATAATACTACAATAATCAAATCTCTAATTATACCGGGAAGCCTTGTACCTTACTTTATACAAACATGGACGATATGCTACGATAGAAAACATTTTCACGTGTGTCAAAGTCACAAAATAAAAGTAGTTCAACATGAAATAATACAAATAATAATAATAATAATAATAAGGTATTTATAACGCGCATATCACATATGTCTCTATGTGCTGTATAGTAAGAAATTGAAATAGAAGAAAGAAAGGTTCAGCATACTATACTGTGTATTAATTACTATATCGGCAATATGTGTGCAATCGGAGGGGAATCGTAATGATTTGTTTTCCCCCACATTTATTTAGGCACTTTCACAGAGAATTGAATCGAATAAAACAATCACGAACAATATTGCTCACAAAGTAGGCTACCAATACTCAAGTATGTTTAAAGAGATCTAGTATAACATTGTCCAATCGTCAAAATCCAATTCGAATTCTAGCAGTTTCCTCATACCTTGCATTGTTTGCATATTAACAATAGAGGTATGGGACAGATTTCGTTTTTTTTTTTTTATCCCTTTCGTTTAAAAGATATTTACGATTGAAGAGTTCAGATGCTAAACTATCCACTGGATACTCGCCATAATATAAAGACCATTTAACTTGAAATTTTCACACAATACCCAGTGGATATATCAGATTACAACAATATACATTTTGTATCAACCATTCATCACTGTTTGCACATGTCAACAAAGTTACTAGATCCCTTTAAGGGCTAATTGGACTAGCATTCATTTACTTGTCCTTTTAACCAACTGATGATGAATTGTCAAATATTGTACATATTTTTATGATTTTGTTGAATTGGTAAATAAATAAATTAAAATTAAAATGTTTAACTACGTATATAAATATATTACCTTCATTGCTAATATACATGACCATCACATTTCTTAAATCTTAAAGGGGTAGTTTAGTTTTGGTAGAGAGGGCGCTGCACATCACAATTTTTTTGTGAGATAATGAAAAACTGAGTGTCGAATTTGAGAGAACATGCAATTTTAATGGCAGAATAAACTTTATTTGGTCAAAATCGGTCCAGAAACGGCTGAAATATCAATAAATATATTTGATCTTATAATTATTTGGGGCCCAAATAATTAGATGATTTTTTCAAAAAATAAAAAAAAAGCTTACACTTTTTCAAAAAATTTCAAAGGCGTTTTTTAAATAGTTGTTGATGATCTATCTACTTGATCATTATTTCAATAGAACATCACATGCATTATTTTGTATGAAAAATGGTTGAAACCAATGCCTTTTTAGAAAGCGCCCTCTTGTGTTTTAATGGCTCTTTTTGAATGATAACAGGCTTTTTACTTAGTCGTTTGTAATTTTGTATACCTTTCGAGCATGGTGGAGTAATAACTATTAATTTATAATGTTACTGTCCAGGTTTGGTTACTAAAGTTCAGCCTTACCAAAACTGTACTACCCCTTTAAAAGACAATGTAACAATATATTCATACAAGAAAATGTTTTGAACATATTTGAAATACACCATTTAACTGTTGAATTAAACAAATTTAACATCGGTTTCATGCAATTTTGTATTTATCATATCAAATAATATCATATCATTTGCATTATTTTGTCAGTTACTTTTCTGGATGTGAACTCGAAAAAGTAATGAGTATTTCATGCAAGTTAGAGAATAGTTTATATCATTGTTTGCTCGAAGTGGGTAATGGAGGAGAAGTTTTGATTTGAATGTTAACTCCAGATAACCAGTTAAAGGGGTAGTACAGTTTTGGTAAGGCTGAACTTTAGTAACCAAACCTGGACAGTAACATTATAAACTAATAGTTATAACTCCACCATGCTCGAAAGGTATACAACATTACAAACGACTAAGTAAACAGCCCGTTATTCAAAAAGAGCCATTAAAACACAAGAGGGCGCTTTCTACAAAGGCATTGGTTTCAACCATTTTTCATACAAAATTATGCATGTGATGTTTGATTGAAATAATGATTAAATAGAGGGATCATCAACAACTATTTAAAAAACGCTTTTGAATTTTAAAAAAAAAGTGCAAGCATTTTTTTTATTTTTTGAAAAAAATCATCTAATTATTTGGGCCTCCAAATAACTATAAGATGAGATATATTTATTGATATTTCAGCCGTTTTTGGGTCGATTTTGACCACATACAGTTTATTCTGCCATTAAAATTGCATGTTCTCTCAAATTCGACACTACCTCACAAACAAATTTTGATGTGCAGCGCCCTCTCTACCAAAACTGAACTACCCCTTTAACGGAGAATACAAAGAAGTAGTACGAAAATAATGTAATGTATTTACTCCTCTTTGCCACTAATTCTGTAATGCACAATATATAGTTAAACAATATACATAGTATATATCATAATATTTTGTTTGTTCCGTGCGTAATATGGGAGGGGGAGGGGGTAAGGGCTGCAACCCACATTGCATTCCAATGTAGTATCATGGCTTAACATAATTATATCGATATGCATTTTCATAAAGTTACACAAACTTTGAGTTACTCGCTGTAAAGTCCCGTTTTCGATCGAGCACATAACAGAAGAAAGTGAGCTCTGCCATGTACATTACTATCCCCACACTGCCAAAATGAGGGTGTAAAATTGACACCACTGGTATCTATATTGGACCACACGAGCCTGGTGTTGACCAATAATATTGTATATAGCAGTGGTGTTAATTTGGTGTTAATTTAACACCAATTTAACAACCTCGTGTTTGCAGTGCACGGCTTTATCACTTCGTTTTCTCCAGAGAAACCCCTCCCCACCAAAGGAAAAAATTGTTCCTCGAGCGCCATCTCTGTTTCGCATACATTAATATTTCTTCCTTTTTCCCCCATCATCCATATCTTCTTCAGCCCTTCTTTTGTGTATTTTTCCAATTTTGTTTGACTCGCATAGAAATGTAGTCTTTCTCAGTTTTTTCTTCACCACTTGCTTCACGCTTCCTTTGCTTTGGTCAGATACTTGTACAGAGTATTGAGACTTGATTGCTTGCGGTTCCATAACCTCATAATCGGCGCCATCTGCAGATACTATTGGATCGTCAGGTTTGTTCTCAATGTTCAGGGCATCTGCAATGATAATAATATTAGATAATCACTATAAAGCGCGCCGATTATGTTATTTCTCACAAAGATTGGTTAACAAAATGGTCTATTGAATGCATTTCTTTTAATCTTTCCAAACGCAACTTAGTAATTATGATATTATATTACACATTTTCCGTGTTGTGAGCGATCATTTCACGTAGGGGTTTTCCAAAACTGTTCTTTAGTTTTTAAATGATATAATTATGTATATGAAATAAAATGAGGTAATTTAGCCAAATGAAAGCTCTTTATACAGGGTGGCCCCCCAAAACAGAACGGGGCACTTCCCAAAATAAAGTAACTCAATGATTCGACAATGATCGAATAGGGTATCTTTTCCAATGAAAAACGATACCAAGAACATTAATTTTGGTCGTGTAGTTTTTGTTTTAGGACGCTCTGAGTGACACTATGTCGGGTTCCCACTTGTGGAAATTGTTACCAAATCAGGGCCTGATAAATCGCACTTACTGCCCGTCATAACATCAAACAACGAGCAATACGCGCTACTGTTAGTGTGCATTCAGCTGTGGGACGAGAGAATGGGCATGGCTGTTCGACGCTATGACGCTATATGACTATTTTACAAAAACGGGAACCTGAAATGGCGTCATTCAGAGCGCCCTATAACAAAAACTACACGACCAAAATTACTGATTTTTGTATTGTTTTTCAGTGGAAAGGACACCCTATCCGATGGACATACTTATTTTGTTACTATATTTGGGAAAGTGTCCTGTTCCGTTTTTTTGTTGGCCACCCTGTATAGCGATCGATGTAAAGCTAAATGATGTGAAACAAAATAAGATGTTGCTGAAAGAAACTCACCGATTAATTCAATCAGAGATCCTTCAACGTCTTGGGGTTCCGGTTGGCCAATAAATCCGATTTCCATGTAACTACTGTCCGATAAGGTCGGGAATTTTTCAAAGAAGAGCGCCATCACCATCTTCAGGTCACTTTCCGCATCATCGATGGCTGGAACTTCGTGCGACATGTTCTTCTTTAACTCGTCGGCCCAGTCCTTGTAGAACTCTACCACATCCTTGCCTTTCCCACTGTCCATCTTGCAGTTGGCCATGATGCAGGACTGCCTCACACTACAAGTGTATTCTTTCTCGGTCTGTAATAGCTTGTCCATGCGATTGCAGAAGGAGTCTTTCGACTTGGTGACATGGTCGAGGAGTCTGTCCCTAGACTTGTTGAGTAATTTGAGGCGTTCGTCGTACTCCTGCAAGATATCTTCCTCGACCAGGTCCATGGCCTGCGACCCGACCTGTTTGATGTCAGCAATATCGTCCTCGTAAACAACATGCTGAGCGGACCAGGTGTAGGCCTCCCCCAGCAAGCTCTTGATCCGATCTTTGTTGATAGTGACCATCTCCTCGATCATTTTCGGTCTCGTCCCGCGGTCAAAATGAATGTGATCTATTAAGGCGCAGTGGCTGCACACGACATCGTTGCATTCCTCGCAAAAGCAATCTTTCTTGTTCCCAGGGTGAATCTCGCATGTCTGTCCTCCATCATCTGGGGTCGTTCCTTCTTCCCATTTCTCGGGTTTGGCCAGAACCTGAAGAATGTCGTTCGCGATCCAGTTTTTCTTCAGGGCGCTGCTAGACCCACCTGTAATTGGGACATTCTGTCGGCACAAGGGACACTCGATTTGCATTGTTCTTCCAGCAGCATGGCCAGCCTGCAAGCGCTTCGAATATATTACCGCACGAATGCATGCCTTACAATACGAATGCCCACAAGCGAGAAATCTCGCGTCTACTAAAGTATCATGACAAACTGGACATTTTAGTTGCTCCTTAACAACGGATATGTCAATTTTTTCGGCCATTCTTCTTGTCGTATGTATTTATAAAAGTGCACTGGATAAATGAATAAGATTAGAAAAAAGATGAGTGATTAGGTCGGTATTTGAAATATATAGATTCCTTCGTCCCCTGTCCACAATATACTAGCGCAGATGTGTCGGATTTCAAAAATGAGGAGGGTGGAGTAATGAACTGATACTTGCGCTATGAACTATTGCGCTGTGATTGTTCATATACAGCCTGAGTAGCTGTATGGCACCAAACTTCCCAGCTGTGCAATTCCCATGAACAGACAGCCAGTGAAGTAGCGTGATGATGATGATCCAGAGGTGTCGGGGCGTTCGGAAGACACAATGCAATCTTTCTGTTTTTGTTATTCAAGTTGTGCAACACAAATATGTCATACTATTACGTGCTGAAAGCCAGTGGCGTAATGAGCAAAAACTTTTTGGGGGGCTAAACAAAATCCGCATCACCACCGGATATTGCGAGGGAGCGAAGCGACCAAGCCCGAAGGAGCGAAGCGACTGAGCGGGGGGAGGGTGTGGGAGGGGGGTGTCCCCCCTCCCACGGTAGGGAGCTTTTGCATTTTTGGACTTGAAACTGTGCAATCTGGTGCATACCTGGAAAGGAAATTCTGACTTGACGACATGTACTATAACGTGCGTTAGTGCGTCATCATTGGGCCGTATGCATAAAAAGAAGCAATTGCTTGTGCTAGCCTTTTGCTTGAATCGGTATGCATGAAAACAACCAATTGCTTGCAAGCAAAAGCACTTGCTTACAAGCACAAGCAATTGCTTACTGCTCGTAAGCAATTGCTTACCAAACAAGCAATTGCTTAAAACCGTATGCAGAAAACGAACCTTTTACTTGTCTTGATAAGAAATTGCTTGCGTTTTTTCAAGTACCTCCAGACCAGCTTGAGCTCTTGCTTACTCAGGGCATTTGCGTTTAAGGATCAAATTTTCATACCGTTTCAGGATGATTACGAGCTCCTTATTCCAGAGGTTATGTTGTGATTTCATATTTAATCAAATTTCTGTTATTTTAGACTTTTTACGGCAATGTTCGTCCATCGATCTGCACAAAAACCCCCCTAATGCTCTGTGCTGTTTCCCCCTATTTGCGTAAGCAAAAATACTGCTGCCAGGTCGGGCACGAAGCGTTGTTGTCCTGCAGTGCGATGTTCGCACAACCGTAACGATCCTTTGTCTAACACGTCAATTGCTTAGGCAGTGCAAGCAAAAGGTTTCAGCACAAGCAAAAGCTTGTGTATATGAATTCAAGCAATTGCTTGAACTTGATATTTTGCTTGACAAGCTCTTGCTTGTGCTTTAAGCAATTGCTTATAAGCAATTGCTACTTTGTATGCATACGGTCCATTGTCATGATTCTTAACCAGAAGAGGTTATCATTGATTCATGAGCAAAAACAGTTCAAACAGTGCATCAAAAGCATTATTTTATGACAAAACAACATGAACATTGTATTCCAGACGTATAATTATAATAATAATAATAATTGCATTTATATGGCGCTTTATACGGGCGTTTCTAAGCGCACTGGTGGTCTGTCTAAATAAGAAAACTAGTAAACACAATAGCATAAAAACAATACAACACCAAAGTCAAAGTAACAAATAGGTAATAACAAATACATGTATATATAATACAATACTTAATAACCAACTGTGTGCGCCTCCAGAAAAATATAACTGCTTAAAAAGATGAGTTTTGAGGAGGATTTTAAATGATTCGATAGATGTGGCATTCTGAATATGGGGTGGAAGTTTGTTCCAAAGGGTGGGGGCAATGGACGAGAAGGCTCGGTCACCATAACGAGTTTTTGTACGTGGGCCATGAAGTAATTGGAGAGAGGAAGATGAACGGAGGGGTCTGGCAGAAGAGGAGGAACGAAGGGAGACTAGGTCTTGAAGATATATGGGGGCAAGATTATGTGTGATTTTATATGTGAGAAGTAGGATCTTGAAAGTAATGCGGGAATGGACCGGTAGCCAATGAAGTGAGCGGAGAACAGGGGATATATGGTCATGTTTCCTTCTAAGGGTGACTAATCTAGTGGCTGAATTTTGGATACGTTGGAAGGGGATATACAAGACCGATTCCCGAGGGAGCGAAACAATAATCGAGAGGGGGAAGGGTGTGATGGTAGGTGGGTGCACAGTAAAGGTGCTTTTGCAATGTTTTAGTTGAAATTATGCAATCTGGTGCATACTTGTGAAGGAAATTTGACTTGACATGAATTAAAATCTGAGTTTTCTTGTCTAAAGAAATACTCTTTTCTTTCAATCACTGTTATCGAATTAGATAAAAGCCATGATTTAAATTTATTTGGGGGGGGGGGGGGGGGGCAAGCGCCCCCCCCCCCCCCCAAGCCCCCCCCCCCCCCCCCCACCAGTACGCCAGTGCTGAAAGCAAATCATTAATGTTATTCTTTCGAGCTCCCGATGAGGCCACATTCTCACGGATCCAAAGTCCGAGACAATCATGAAATAACTCAAAAAATACCCGCCCATCTCAAGTTCTCAACAAGGACCGACGGTTTCGATAAAGTCATGCACTTGACCGATTGACAAAATCGGTGCACTACTTGTAGAGCTTTATTTCAAAACGCGCTAAATCCACTTCTTCAACTTTGTTTGTCCAACTTTTTACCCATGCCTATGGAAATATGAAAATGGAACGATCTATAATTTGATTTTGATTGTATGTTTTCCCCTAAAATTTTGATTTATATATACTGTAGCTACGCAGCTTATTAATGTACTTAATATTTATATCATTAACTCAGATTTCTATGAAAGGTGGATTTAGCGCCTTTTAGAACAGTACTAACTCTTCATTTTGTGTACGTATTAGTGTTCAGGGATCTAATTTTAGTAAATTGTTCCAACCCCACGGGGTCATACCAAAAATTACAAATCCTAGTGGAATATAACTAATGTGTGTACCGTCTGACAATTGAGTGCGTATCGGGACTACTACCCCTAGACAATCACACCCGGCCGATTTCCCCCAATACAACCATCCCCGAACGATTACCCCCCCCCCCCCCCCCCCTGGACAATTACCCCCTAGACTATCACCCGCAGGACAATTCCCCCAAGACAATTACCCCCAGGGCAAGACCCCCAAGACAATTACCCCTAAAGACAATTACCCCCAAGAAACTATCTCCCGGACAACTACCCCAAGACAACTACCCCCAGACAATTATCCCGGAGAAATGATTACTACTGTATATTTCATACACAGCCTGTGTAGCTATATGGCACCGAACTTGCCAACTGTGCAATTCCCATGAACACACAGCCAGTGACGTATATAGCGTATCACCTATTGTTATTACTCAGCGGGTGCTTCCACAATCGCACAATACGTCACGATCATCTCTGGCTTTGTTTATATAATTCGTGTCATGTTACAAGGCTCGATCTCGATAAGATCTTGTTCATAACATATCAAATTATCATGCCACAACATTTCATAACGCTACCACGATCCGTCGTCATTTCCCGTGGTCATTCCAATCTAAATATATACCACAATTGTGGAAAAACAAAATTATTCATCCTACTTTTTTTTTTCTTTTTACGTTTTTTGTGTGTCGTGTTTGTAAAATTTGGCTGGGGATATGATAATGAAACTTGGTGAATATTATAGACCTTGGTCCGAAATTGTGCACCTGGGTAATGATTATGACGTCACTACCCTGTGACGTCATAGAGACGCCATTTTGTGAAATATTTCAACAGCCCATATCTTTCTTACGTAATGGTATATTTTAACCAAATTTTGTATATGGAAAGCTAAGGTCAAGGGCTATAAAAAAATGTCGCACCCAAGGTCGTACGGACAACGACGGACGCGTACGCGCGCGTCAAAGGGTAAAAATCCTTGAAAAATTCTCAAATCGACCCGCGAACCAATTTTCCATACGTTTCAGGTCATTTCGAGCATTTCAAAATTGTTCACGCGTAACGCGCACGGAACGAAAAAGTCGCGTTTTTTTTCTTGGAAACTGTTCCCAATACTTTCTATGATAAATTAAAACAGTTTCCAGATCTCCTCGACCAAAAATGATCGAATGCGAGGGCGTAAAACCTTAAAATCCGCGAGTGCTGCTATGCACAAAATATGTACAAAATATGCCCTTTTTTAATTGATAATAATTTTTAAAATCCGTGATCAATTTTGTTAAAAGTATTTTTCCTTGCAGACCAATGAGTTGTAGATATGACGTCATGCATCCTTATTGCCAACCAAACAGCATTACGTAATCATATGACCATGAGAAGTTAACATTAGCAGTTTTCAACGATTTTATCATTTGCGATTATGTATATATCGTGTTTGGATTCCGATATCTCGGTCAATTCTGCTTGAATCTGTCCCAAGTTTTGATATCGTGTAGCTGGGAAGATTTCAAACAATTACTAGCTCTTTTCGACCGGAAATGTACCGATGCGCGCGTGTTACACATGAAATCCGCGCGTGCCGCCATATGTAAAATATGTCAAA
Source organism: Echinarachnius parma (assembly GCA_037951105.1). Classification (NCBI taxonomy): domain Eukaryota; kingdom Metazoa; phylum Echinodermata; class Echinoidea; order Clypeasteroida; family Echinarachniidae; genus Echinarachnius; species Echinarachnius parma. The sequence goes on along the minus strand of JBAMJV010012465.1, from coordinate 3,732 downwards.
ATGTGGTAAAAACATGCCCTTTTCAATTGATCATAATTTTGAAAATCCATGCTCAGTGTTTTGGTTGTTATGTATTCGTGACAGAGTATGAGTTGTAGGTATGGGGTGATATTCAAAATTTGCCAATCGGACATCATGACGTCATCAAATTGCCATGAAAAGCGAAAATTTAATTTTGATTGATTTCATAAATGTTGTATTATGTTTGGAAGGTGCAGTTGTGTTTCTATCTCCTTCGATTCTGCTCGAATACGTCTACAATTTTGATATGTTGTAGCGGAGATCTGGAGGAAAAATAATATGTTCCTATTATTTTGCTCAAATAATGGCAACATTTGTTTTTCCTTTATTGCAATTTAGCATACAAATATTTCAAGATATTCCGAGTAAGCCGTTATATTTCTTTTGTTTCGTAACTTATGGTGTTTTTAATTAGATGTTTGAAAACAGTAATTGGTTCTCAAAACAGGGCACATCAAATTGGTGCATATAATGCGTTGCCAATTAACGTGACTAAGCCGCCCTCCCCAAAGTATGTGGCTTTGCCCCTATACTACGTCACAAGATTTTTTATAAAACGCCCATCTCTTCCAGTATTGGTCAGAATAAACTCTCCAGCCTAGCGTTTGTCTGCAGTAATCCCTATTAGCGCTGCAATAATGGAGAAAGGTGATTTTGACTCGACCTGTATCAACGTAATTCGATCCCTACGAACTGAGTACCGCGATAACACGGCCCTCTCTTCCTACACACGAAGTGGGGATCAAGTATTGTGCCTGGAAAGTTTTTGTCTCTTCTCTGATCAACACGTTATTTTACAGGTAAGACAATATAATTTCTATCTTACATGGATAATTGAAGTTACATCGCATTTTATAATGTTAAGGTAGTCATGTTAAAGTTATATATTTATAATGAATGAGATGGAAACTAGTGGAATTATGAGGGAAGAGTTTGAGAGAGATTATACTAGTTATAGTCGTATAACTTGCTGAATATTGAGAATAATCTTTGTATTGTTTATGGTAATTATCTAAGTAATAATTATATACTGGTTGATTAATAATATCTGATGTAAAAGAGAGACACAAGTTGTGAATTAATACATGTATATTATAAGTGAGTATACTGTTGCATAAAGATTTAGCATGAGGTACTGCTGTGAACAGTGAAGATTAACTTTGAATGTTCGATGTGAACGGGACTTATAATTATTTTTCTGTGTGTTCTCCTATAGCCTACTTATGATTGTATTTGTGGAACCAGCCAAAGCATAAAGCCGTGTGTATGAAAAGGGTTTAGTTATACGAAACTAAAATTGAGATTTATGTATATCTGCAGTCTGTCTCATTCACGAAATGGTTGCAAAGTGTAGTCTTATGGATCAGACCCATTTAGTATATCATTTTGTATTGTACATCGACGAAACGTACACAATGCATAGTTGACCTTAGAATAGTAATTCAAATTGTCTGGAATATAGAATAACTAGGAAGACTGGTAATTGTGTATGTGGAAGATGATGTATTTGCTTCTCTGAGAAACCTCCCAAAAGAATAACTTTGTACGATTGCATGGTTTAAAGGTACACTTGAGTATTGGTACTTCCCGAAATGCCCCATGACACAAAATTGGTTGGTTATAATTCAATTAGATAGTTCCTTGAATAAAACATGTAAAATGAGAATCATTCCCTTTCAAATGTTCTCATAATTGTAAAATTTCATTTAAAAATATTTTATTTATATATCGTCTAGACAATCGATATCTTGATTTTTTTTTTAAATACTTAAAATGCATATACACTTCTTAAAAAAATAAATAAAAAGAGGTTTTTAAATAGTTGATACTATCTTTATCTAATCATTATTTTCACAAAACATCACATGCACAATTTTGCTTTCTTAGAAAGCACCCTCTTGAGTTGTAACAGCTATTTAAAAAAAAATGATAACCAGGTCTTTACTTTGTCGTTTGTTATTTTCTATACATGTCAACCATGGTTGAGTTATAACTGTTAGGTTGTACTGTAATGGTGCAGGTTTTGATTAATACAATTTAGTTTGACTAAAACTCAATTATCCCTTTAAGAATATTTTTGATAGTTTTTTCCCCTTTCTATCATCCCCTTAGTACACCAGGGATTCAGGAATTGTTTATTTTAGTTCGGTCACTTCACAAACATGTTGTAGATTCGAGTAGCCATTTTGACGCTAGGATTTAAAGTGCCATTGTCAGTTTTGAGATTTAGTTTAGTAATTTGATATATTATACTTTAAGGTTAATATTATTTTATAAAGTTAATATACTTTTTTTTTGAAATATGAAATACATTATTTGATACTTGATTATTATAAGGAGTTTTTGTGATAACTGTTTAATAATTTTTAATGTTTAATAATTCTTTATAAGCATGCATGATAGGTTTGATGGTGACAGGGTGTAGTCTTATCGTTCAGGCCCATGAAAGTATATTACTTTGTGTTATACATAAACTTCACTGTTAGTAAGTGCATCTTGATTGTGTGGTAAATGATATAGTTATTCAAAGTGTCTGGAACATATATAATCACGGATACTTGTGATGATGATGATAGATAGTGGCGTACCAGGATTTTTTCAAGGGGGGGGGGGGGTATTTCGTCAACCAAAATTGTCAAGGGGTGCCGGTTGAGGGGTTGTTAATGAAGAATTTTCCAGGGGTGGGCGTCGATGAAGATTTGTCGGGGGGGGGGGGGGGGGGGGGGGTGTCGGTGAAGATTTTTCGAGGGGGGTGTCAGTGAAGATTATTCGAGGGGAGGGGAAGTCGGTGAAGGTCAAAGGTCATGCGTATCACCTTATTCGTCAAAGTGACAAATAACATGTCTAGTTTGACTTGAAATTGTGCAATCTGGTGCATAAAAACATGATCCAACAACATAGCTTACAGCCAGAAATGAGTCCCGAGGGGAGCGAAGCGACCGAGGGCTGGGGCAGAACCAGAGAGGGAGGGTTTGTGAGGGGGTATCCCCTCCCAAGGGGAAGATTGGGCATTTATATACTTGAAATGGTGCAATCTGGTGCATAAAAACATAAACCATTTGCCACATTATGTATGATCCAACAACATAGCTTACAGCCCAAAATGAGTCCCGATGGAGCGAAGCGACCGAGGGCTGGGGCAGACCCAGAGGGGGGGGGGGGGGGGGGGTTGGAGGGGGTTGGAGTGGGGTATCCCCCTCCAAGGGGAAGATTTGGCATTTATATACTTGAAAATAATGGTGCAATCTGGTGCATAAAAACATAAACCATATGCCACATTATGTATGATCCAACAACATAGCTTACAGCCCAAAATGAGTCCCGAGGGAGCGAAGCGACCGAGGGCTGGGTAGAGCCAGAGGGGGAGGGTTTGGGAGGGGGTATCCCCTCCCACGGGGAATATTTTGCATTTAAATACTTGAAATGGTGCAATTTGGTGTATGCAAACATAAACCATAATTATGCCATATTATGTATGATCCAACAACATAGCTTACAGCAAAAAATGAGTCCCGAGGTTGCGAAACGACCGAAGGCTGGGGTAGAGCCAGAGGGGGAGGGTTTGGAGGGGTATCCCCTCCCACGGGGAAGATTTTGCATTTAAATACTTGAAATGGTGCAATTTGGTTCACGTCACACAAACAGCCAGAGCAATAACAGCCTACACAGGAACTACGTGGACCGGTACAGAAAAATCACCCCAGACGTACC
>JBAMJV010012464.1:0-27027 GCA_037951105.1 Echinarachnius parma | reverse complement strand
ATTATTGTTGACTATCATTGTTATTATTATTATTATTAGTAGTAGTAGTAGTAGTAGTAGTAGTAGTAGTAGTAGTAGTAGTAATAGTAGTAGTAGTAGTAATAGAAGTAGGATTGTAAGTATGCAATTCAGACAAATGTAATTTGGAAACATAACTTTTGGGGAAATGGGGGTGTCTGTACCATCGATATAAAAATGTATATCGACGGTCTGCGCACGCTATTCCCCCACACCAAAGAGTAGAGGTATACACCCCCCCCCCCCCGGATCTTCTCCGATGTGTATTTATTGATGAGTGATTCAGTCTATTGATGGGGGAGCAGAGTCGACAGTCGATGCTTGAATCTGAATATTCTGGGAAACCTAAATGCATTATAGCCCCCCCCCCTTGGAATGGCAAGCAAAACAACCACAAATATCAGACTGTACTGGCGTACCCAGGTTTTTTTTATGGCGAGAGGGGGGGGGGGGGGGGGGTGTCTGTCAACAAATTGAGACCGAGACAACTGGTTGTGTTGGCGGGTATCGAGGACCGAGGCGGTTGGGTCGGAGATATTAATAATGTTAGTTGTCTAAACAGTGTATGAACATCGTGGTTTTGCGACCGTTTTTTTTTTTTTTTTTTTTTTTTGGGGGGGGGGGGGGGGGGGGGGGGGACGTTGGGAACGTGTCATCGAGATTTTGGACAAAACAATCATATTTTTGCGGGAAATCTGTGTTCATAATGCATACATAGGGTGTGCGTATGTCCCCATTCATTGGAGCCTCATATAATTTGTATGCCGCCATGCCACGTTTTAGCCAGAAATTGAGTTTCCCCCAAATGTACATTATTTTTGCCCGGACATGCCATTTTAAATTGTGGCATCATTTTACCTATAGTTGAAACGTGTCAAACTTCGCAATCTATAGCCTAGGCTATAGCGTCCACTAGAAGAAGTGCTGGAATAGATCTGCAAGAATGTGAATGAATGAGAAGATTATGACACTTGTGTGAAAAGATATCCTCCCATGCATGGACATACAATAGCCCCTGAACAAAGAGTAGATCGCCGACGACCCAAGTTCGTTTTTCAACATGTCCAAAGCGAAAGCCGAGCTCCTACGTCCTGCTCTTTTGTTCATCGAGCTATTCATGGAAGGACATCTATTGACGCATGTGTGATAATCTCCCCATTCATTATAAGTGCCCCGTCACATATAGCTACGCTCTCGTGCCGCTCCTAATCCCCATTCATAAAATTGCTACGCTCCTAATCCCCATTCATAAATTTGGCAGTGGGAGGCGAAGCATTGTCCGAACGATGATTAACTGACGAATGAATGGGAGGATTATCGCACATAGGTGAAAGGATAGCCTCTCATGCATGGACATACAATGGCTCCCTGAACAAAATAGTAGGTCGGCAAAAGACCCACGACCGACCCACGACCACTTTTTAAGCTTTGGACATGTCGAAAGCGGTCGTGAGTCTTTGGCGTTCTACTCTTTTGTTTAGGGAGCCATTGTATGTCCATGCATGAGAGGCTATCCTTTCACCTATGTGCGATAATCCTCCCATTCATTCGTCATTTAATCATCGTTCGGACAATGCTTCGCCTCCCACTGCCAAATTTATGAATGGGGATTAGGAGCGTAGCAATTTTATGAATGGGGATTAGGAGCGGCGCGAGAGCGTAGCTATATGTGACGGGGCACTAAACAATAGCGAACAATGAACGCCGCTCTCCACACGACCTCAACACGCTCTCCCCACGTCCTCCCCACGCTTCCAATTGTATGAATGGGGATAAGGAGCGGCGCGAGGTCTAGAAAATGAGGTTTCCCGAATTTAGGCTGATTTTTCCGTGACGAGTCACATGATTTATTGGCAAAAATGAAAATGTTATGACCTGATTTGGATAATTTACCATAAATATGCAAATGAGCGAATTTTTCAAAAAAATGAAACTACCGTAGTATTCAATACTCTTGACATGCGTGTATATTTTCGTGGCGATCGGGCGTTTCACGGCTGAGATCTTCGGGGGCCATAATGCCCCCCCCCCCCCCCGGTCGTACAGAAGACCTCCAATAGCCCGGTCATTTTAGGGTTAAAGGGATAGTTGAGTTCTGGTAAGGAGAGTACAGTTTTGGTGAAACTGAATTTTAGTAACCAAAACCTGCATCATTACATTACAAACTAATAGTTATAACTAGAAAGGAACACAAAATTACAAATGTCGTAGTAAAGATCATGTTATCATTCAAAAAGAGCCGTTAAAACGTAAGAGGGCGCTCTCTAAACACTCATCGGTTTCAACCATTTTGAATAAAATATTGTGCATGTGATGCTTTGCTGAAATAGTGATTAGATAGAGAAATAACCAACAACTATTTAAAAACCCATTTTGTAACTTTTTGAAAAGAGGAAGCATTTTTTTGAATTTTTAACGGCTGGTTCAAAAGTCTCTAATAAACCTGGGGCCCCAGGTTTATTACAAATTGTTATACTTATGGATATTTCAGCCGTCTCTGAACCGATTTTGATCAAACAAAGATGATTTTATTATTTAAAAATTATGCTCTTTCAAATTTTACATTCAGTTTGTCATTTCCTCACAAAAAAATAAGTAGTCTAGCGCCCTCTCTACCAAAACTCAACTATCCCTTTAAGCCTTATGTCGGCAACATAAACATGATATACACACTAGATACATTGGCCCGAATTCTCAACTTTAGTCCAGGTTTACCTTTAAACCAGGCACAACTGTTCCAGGCACAAAGTTAGTACATGTAACAGCTGTAACTGGCACGAGTTCAGTCCCTCGCTCAAGTTAATCCCTGTTTAGCTATTGCGCATGCCCATTGGCCCATTGTGTTGATAACCGCGCATGACGGTTCGAGCTACGTCCACTTGGTGGGAAGACAGGTAGACCCTAACAATCAGGGGGAAATGCCCCCTTTCACAATACTGCACATCACGAAATTCAACAAATTATGTAAAGAATTTTGTTCGTGCAGTGATACAGCGTGGCACGCGAATTTGAGAGAATTTTGAGGGACCCAATTACTTAATTACTTACGTTTGTTTGTGCGTTTCTTTATATATTCGTTTAGTTTGTTACAATTCTTCAAATAATTTGCCAAATGATTGGAGGCACGTGTCCCGGTTCCCATTCCAAGAGAAATATAAAACAATATTGTCAAGGGCTACATTTCGATGGCCAATTTTATGGTTTGCAGTGGCTCATTTTAGCTTCTTTTTTGTTTTCCTTTTTTTGTTGGGGGGGGGGGGGGGGAACGAAATATCCCTGAGCCCCCGTGTTTTTTCACTGCCCCTCATACGCCACTGAATCAGCGGAACATTAATTGCTATTTGGTAGATAAAAGGTGAATATGTAGTAGTAAGAGCAAATATCATGGGAGCAAAATTATACTATAAAATACATGGTCGGTATATCAAAATGTAAAACGATATGGTGGATAGTGCCCGCTTTGCTCCACCTTGAACCACAACTTCGGAAATGATCCACGTGGTCGTGGTCGTGACCTTCATCCATGGCATAACGTTAGTCCTCGAAGCAAGGTGACGTCATCAGTGGAACAACTCTTCTCATTGCCCACCATGTAAAAATAAAATTAAACCTGGCTCAACGTAATCCCTTTTTGCTAAAATGTTGTGTTTATCAGCCGATTCTATCCTCCTCTCAGTACTCTCAACCCTCGCTCACCGGACTTATATGCCAATAATTTAGTCAGCTGAACGGGGTAGTTTAAGTGAGATAGTCTGTGTATATCATCTCAAACAAGGACATGTATGCCCTCAAGCAAAACGCTTTTTAGAAACCACATATTGACGTGTGATTTGTTTAATCAAAGGCACTTGCTATCAGTGTATAAATATGTATTACTCACGAAAAATGTATTTGAAGGAAGTATACATACATACATACAAACATATATACAGTAGCTCAAAACCAATAGGCCTAATATAAGTTTATAACAGAATATAAACATGACATTCAAATATTCAGTTGATGTGAGTTTGTCATTGGGTGGATGTTTGTTGGTGTTATGTACAGTACTATGCTGGTGTGCAAGCGAGTGAGTGCGTGTATGCGTATGTGTGTTCCTATGAGTGTTTTTTTTTTCTGTGTGTGTGCACCCGTGTGTTTTTCGTGTGTCTGTGTATTTTATGTAGTACATAGAAAAACGAAGTACGTGTTTTTTGTTTGTGTGCATTGGGTGCCTTTCATTAGCCGTGTAATTATGTGTTTCATTTTAAATACCTCAAATTCTTCTTGAGAAGCTATCGTATTTTGTCTGATCATAATAGAGGCTTCGATAAAATGGAATAGATGAATCTTTGCCCCTGAGAATGAAAAGAATGTAGAGAAAACAATGAATGGAAAAATATAAAGACGTCGCTGTAAAGATAATTAAGAAAATTCCGGTAAACGGTACAATTATGGGGCATTTGTATCAGGCGGGAATCTATAGGATGACCCACAGCCCATACAACTACACTAAGATCATGAAGATGGTATTACCAAAGTGCTTGTACTAATGGCCTAGCTGCAGGGGGGCCCAACCGGTAACCCGTTTGGGAAAGAAAGAAACAGGTATATGCTTGATTTCTCTCCCTCCATCCACCCCCTCAAATAAGTTATTACACATCATGCATCTTTCCAAATTTATTCATGAAAGTTCCCCATTCCCTGTGTCACAGCAGGTTAAGATTGTGGTTAGCTTGTGTGTCTGGTGGGGTAAACTAAAACAAACCAATTACTAAAACTCAGACAAAATAATTCATCACACTTAAATTCAGTGAAATAAAGTTTAAAGTTTAATTTCCTTCAAATTCACAGTGTAAAATCCAATGTGACATTAAATAATGAGTTGGAACACAATATGCAAAATAATCAATTCAAGTTATATCGTTTCATTAAGTATAAGAATGGGAATCAATTTCAGTATTAAAGTTTCATCATTTGTGAGAGTAATTAAAGTAAGTAACTAGAGTTATACTGGTTATATGACCAGCGTGATTGTCAATTAGAGAATTAATTAAAGTTCATTGCTACTCGCTACTTTACGCGAAACTTGTGGTGCCGTGGAGCCCGAAGACGTCGTCGTAAGCGTGCTGTCGTGCGTAGTCTATGTGCGAGCGCTGTCGGACCATGTCGGACGCGCGATGCTACTCGGCTCCTGCCGATGTCGACCACGTTAACGACGCTCAACGCGAGACGAACCCGATGTGCACCCAAGGAGAGCCAGCGGTGAGCTCGACGAACCCACGAACAGTCCTAGGAGAACCCTGCGAGAATCATGCGTGACCCTGCGAGATTCATGCGTGACCCTGGGTGAACCATGCGTGAACCCTTGGAGAATCCTGGTTGAACCCTAGGAGAACCGCCATCTACAAAATATATCGGTATAAAAGACCGAAGCATAAAAACCAACTGCTCCACGCTTTTACTCATTTATCTGGAGTTCAGCACAATTTATATTTTACATCAAGAATAGAACTGTAAATCATTTACATGTTGAGTAAGTAATTCAACAAGAAATGTAACATTTACTGAATATCAATTTCTTTATAATTTATGTTTAAAATAAAAAAAAAAACAATCATATGAACATTTGAAACATCGCTTGTTTGACACATCAATTATTGAATTAAAGTATACTCTCACATTCTTCATCCTTCATAATCAATTTCCATAAAGGATTATAACATTCACTATTACTGGTTCCATTAAGGTTTATAGTTCTCACAAAATTATTTATCTTATTTCTCAACTCTCATTTGCATGTAGCGAAATACAACAAACATTTTATTTCGTATATCATTTCACAGGAAGATTAATAAGAAGCAAATTATCCACTTATATTTGACTGACAAAACAAGGAAGCTCGAGTGTCTGGTCCAGGCATACAAGTCATGGTGGCTGGTGACCGTGCAATTACTTATGGCCGCGCCTATTTCAAAATGGCCGCCGAATATCGCTTTGCCGCCGTTGCTTACTGCCATATAGACCCACTACTAAATTACGACTTCCAAGAGCATAATAATTGTATGTCTTTGCCCCTCGACTTCTGATCTTCAAGTGAAGTTTAAATATCCCCAAGCCCATTAATTTCCACGCCCCTCATAGCAAGGACAAACAACTATCTAAATTAGCATATCTGCCTATTCTAATTCCCCCTTACAAGATTACCCCCAGCTGGGTAGCAACAGTATAACAATTACATAGGAATGAAAGAAATTTGCCAACTAGCTATTAAATCAAATAGCAACAATTTCATGAAAAGAAGTTCTTTCCCTCAGGAAGAAGAAATGGAAGGGTTGTTACCTAGTAACCAACAACAAGAGAGCCAGCATGCCTCACTGGGATTGAACCTGGGAAACTCAAAGAAGGGGCACATCAGTTGTGTGTGTTCAACCGGCCTGGGCTTCTGGCCTGAATAAATACTTTAATTCACCAAAAGAAGCACTAATCACAATGACATGTGCTCGCTAAAGCCAGCAGAGTGATCAATGTTTACAAAATAACCCCAGGTTAGAAATGACTTGTAACACCCTGAATAAATGATTATCATAACAAAATTAATATTTATTTTTGAATAATTTGGTGTGATTTTGTTTACCAAGTCACTGGCGTATCATTTTCGAACTGATTAGGGGTCGGATTTGGGGTAGCACACCTTATGTATTTATTTTATGTTGTATTGTATGTGGCAAACCATTTTTAAGGGGCACGCCAACCCCCCCCCCCCCCCCCCCCCCTCGTGCCCCTTACCCCATTGCAACGCCACTGTATGAAGCCCTATCGCACTCGTTCGGGTGAAATGGGTATATGGTACGTCACCCAATTCCTTCCCGTCTTCTCGGGGTAGCCCTCTACTATACGATAGCCTAGATATTTACAAAGCTCATACCAAAACGATCCTGCGATAATCCATGCATCCGCCTTTAAACATGGATTTGGGGCATTTCAAATCCAATTCCTAGATTTTGAAGTTGAAGAAAACGCATGAGAAATAATCAATGATAAATACGGTGTTACGAAATTTACCTTGTAGCGAGTATCATGCTTGAAATTCATCGCCCTTTTCTGTATTGTAAATGAAGAACTTGTGTCCCATGTTTGCATGGTTAGAGATATGCTACTTCATTAAGTGAGCTGGTAGTGACGTATTTAGGCTAGGCGTAACATTTTGGCGAGAAATGTAAACATTGATCGGAGGAAGTAAACACACGCAACCGAACAAAAGAATTAATCTAGGCCATGCTTTTTCCTAGTGTTAAAACGTTACGTAATTTTGTCTCGAGGACAAATCTTATGCCACGGATGAAAGTCACGGCGACAAGAAGTTAAACCGTGGATCATTTTCGTGAGATATTCCGCTGTTGAGCGTATGAAGCGGACACTTTCCATGAAATTATCAGTATTGTTGGTCTTTTTAAACCTGGCACAAAGTTGAGCCACTGATGAGAATTCGGGCCATTGAGTCGCTCTATACATGGAGGGTTTTACTTTAAACAAGATCAAATTCTTAGTAATGTTTCTCTGAAATAAATGCAGTCATCCATTTTTTTGACAAAAATGAACACTAACATAGCGTTTAACGTTTGTTTTTTGTGATTTTTCTTGCAGGTTTTCCTAACGTGGAGAGCAGTCTACATTATTGCCTTTGATCTCAGTAGGGATTTAGATTCTGTCATTTCACCAGAAAGCACACAGGTAACACATAACCTTTTTAAACATTTATATAAGGTCTCAACCTTGTTAACAGGAAAAGTTTCATAACAAACGTTAAAAAAAACATTAATGCGAATTTTTTTTTTTTTTAAGTAAATGTTTTTATAACATTAAAACAACAATTTAAAAATGTTTATTGATGCAACATATTTACAATATATACAAAAAAGTAAATGTATAGCGATAAAGCTAATGTTGTGAACAATGATGTATACAAATCAAATGCCATTCTATTTTGAATACTTAATCAAGATTGTATAGCAAATGTAAATATGTCAAACATTTATTTAAATGTTGATTTTTTTCTGAAAGAAAAAATGTACTACTATATAACAAAATGTTTTAGAAATGTATCAACACATTATTTGAATAATGTCTACAAAAGATGTCCTTAAACATCACCATGATGTTATGATAAGATAATCTAAGATTGTTTACAATATCTGAAAAACGTTTTAACAACTTTGAAATTGAAATGTTTTAGATTCGAATTTATAATGGTTTAAAGATGTGTTTGCAAAATCTTTTCTTTTATTACAATTTTAACATAAACAAATAGTGCTATATATTGGGAAAGGAAAATGTTATGAATCATGGTATAAAATAATCACATGATATTTTTCATCAATGTTTAAAAAAAAAATTCAAGAAAATGTAAACGTTACAAACATATTTAGAATGTTTTTTTTTCTTTAAAGAGAAACATTTACTTTTAATGTCGGTTGCAAAGTGTTTAAAAGTATTACATCGAAATCACTTAATAAAAGTTGCCCAAGCTGTTCTAGGAACATCATGGTCTGAAGTGATAATGTAAGCTGGTTAACAGTATCTATTAAAAACACGTTTTGAAAAGGAGCAAAGATATCCCATTTTCATTCATATTATATATTTCTGGTCAGTTTCTCTGTATGTTTGATTTAAAAAGAAACGTTTTAACAACATTGTTTTTAACAAACTTGTTTCAGTTCCGAATTCGATTAAGTTTTCAAGATGTTTGTTTTATTATAAGTTTAACGTAATAACTAGCTATTGAAAATGTATTGAAAAGGCAAAATTTATGAAACATGTTTAATAACGATCACATTGTTTGAAAAACATTTCCAAGGAAATGTAAATATTGTTAAATGCGAAACATTTCCTAAAAATACCAGTGGAAAAACGTTTAAACAATGTAAAAGCGAAATGATTATCTAAGACGGGTAACAATATCTGAAAAAAAATAGATTCAAATCAATTATGCTTTCAAAATGTTTTTTACAAATATATTGTTGTATTACAAGTTTAATATAAAACTAAATTTTTTTTTTAAATTTGAAAGCGAAACCATTAATTTAATGTGTGCTCAAGACGTTTTTAAAACAATTAAATAATGTCATAATGTGATAATGTAAGCTGGCTAACAATATACACTGTTGCTCATAAAGTCGGAATATGTGTTTTTTTAGATCCAACTTCATTCTTTTTTTTCTGTTTTTTGAGACTAATGAATAATTTTAGACTCGAAATAATGATTATAATATCGGAAATAATATCGCTAGTGATATTCGTTTGTCTCGCAATGTATGGTCAACATGGAATCTAAAAGATCACGACGTTATAATGTTTCCAATGTACAACAAATGGTTGCATGAATTTGCATTAATTCATTTAGCCTTTTGTTTCGAGCATTGAAAGGCAGGACCTTTGATGATTAGCCCCTTTCCCTCTCCAAAGCGTATGTCCAATAAGTCATCGTTATGGGTCATTTCTCAGAGTTGGCTGTAGAATTTTCAACCAAAATTGGCACAGAGGCTCTCTAGGCCATACTTCATCCAACGTCATTGGCTACATGCCAAACTATGCTTTTGCTCCACCAGGAAGGGGTGTCAACAAGCAATGTCCACTATTTCGTTGAAACATCGCAGGTTATGGTCTGTAAAATCCTCAGACGTCATCGAGAGGAGGGTCAATTAAAGCCACGGGAATCGCTAGGACGTCCACGATTGACCACCAGGATAGATTATCGTAAATTGCTTAACCTGTGCCGTAGAAACCGGAAATGCCAAAAAATAGCCTTCGCCGTCTATAAATAAAACGCTATGTAATCAATGCCTTCCGCCAAACTGTACATCAGAGATCGCTCTTAGATGGTCACCAAGCAGTGTCCACCCCATAGCATGCAACCAAGATTTACCGGACGTCCATGGACTAGGGAGTACAGAAGATCGCCGCGTGGAGACTCGTGATATGTCATCTTAATGGGTACGAGCCGTACCACGGTTGGGCCGTCACAACCTCAAGGCGTTTTGTGAATGTAGAAATCTTTGAGCTTCTCGCCACGTAATTGACGAACCCTTTGTTTTATTTTTGTTGGTCAAATAAAGATTAAATAGAGAGATCAACAACAACTATTTAAAAACTCTTTTGAAATATTTTGAAAAAGTGCAAGCATTGTATTTTGTGTTTCTTAACTCATCGAATAAACCTGGGGCCACAGGTTTCGGATATATTTATTGATATTTCAGCTGTTTCTGAACCGATTTTGATCAAATCAAGTTTATTCTGGCATTATAATTGTATGCTCTTTCAAATTTGACACTCAGTTTTTCATTACCTCACAAACAATTATTTCATGAAGCGCCCTCTAAACCAAAACTGAACTACCCCTTTAACATAAAAACTAGTTATACAGAGTGTCCCAGATAAAACGAAACCGGATTTCATGGCAGAAATTTTCTGTCATAATGAATAATGTCTTAGATATACATGAATAGAAAGCTCTGTTTCTCTTCTTTCATTTTGATGTACAACTTGTGGCACATAATTCACGTATGACTGAATTAAAACAATGGAAATTGGTATACCAAAATTCCATTTGCACGCAGAAATTGCAAGTTTGGGTGAGTTTTTAGGGTAGTAAACATATTTATTTTGAAAAAGGACAAACACTGCATACAAATTCATAAAGGATAGATGAGCTTTGGTATAGAGATTACAGTTTTGGTCAACCTGAATTTTAGTAACCAAAACATGCACCATTACATTACAACTACAGTCAGACCTGCGACCACCTGTCTATAGCGACCACCTGCTCATAGCGACCGCTATCTGGTTCCCCCCCCCCCCCTGAAAAATCATGTATGAAGCGACCTGTGTAATGCGACCACCTGCCTTACGCGACATGCGACCACACCAATGAACTTCAGACAGACGCTTAATAACCGATACCAAGTGCTTCGGACTCATAAACAAAGAGTATGCGTGCTTTCGCAATTGTTTCATCTCAAAGATCACGTGACATTTTTCCTAGTACGGAATTAGATTTTCACCTTCGCTGCGATCAGCTGTTCCATAGCCAACAACGTGATTTTTATCTTATCGAATCAACATCATAATCTTGTACAGGATCCGTTATTCTGCAGTGATTTTCTTTCATTCAAGTATCATTTGTAAGGTAAGAAATCAAAGTTTATGATTATGTATTTTTATGACGATCCAAAAATAAACCTGATAATACGACGTTAAGTGGGCTAATGAGAGTGGATCCCTTTAGTATGACTACGTAGTCCCATATGTTCAAATGTGTGTGTGTGTGTGTGTGTGTGTGTGTGTGTGTGTGTGTGTGTGTGTGTGTGTGTGTGTGTGTGTGTGTGTTGATAGAGAAAGAGGGAAAAGATGTGATTCATATTAAAAATTATAGACCCATTACGTTGTTAAATGTAGATTATAAAATATTATCGAAGGTTTTAGCAAATAGGATTAAAAAGGTTTTGAATTAAATTATTAATTATGATCAGGTGGGATATATAAAAGACAGGAATATTGGGGAAGCGGTGCGATTAATAGAGGATATATAATTGTATTCTAAACATTCACTGGAGCAAGGACAGGGGTTTCTGATTGCGGTAGATTTTGAAAAAGCTTTTGATTCTCTTTCCCATCAATATTTATTGAACGTGCTACAATTATTTGGTTTTGGTGATTCGTTTTGTTCTTGGGTGAAAATATTATATAATGGTATAAGTAGTTGTATTATGAATAGGGGGAATTCCACTGGTTATTTTAATATAGAAAGGGGGGTCAGACAAGGTGATCCATTGTCGCCCTATTTGTTTTTGGTTGTAATAGAATTATTGGCACATGAAGTAAGGAGTGACAAAATAATTAAGGGATACATTTTGGGGAGCATGAAATAAGACAAGTATTGTATGCAGATGATATGACAATTTTTTTGAAAGATATAGACTCCATAAGAAGGTTGCAATATCTATTTGAAGAATTTGAAAAAGTAAGTGGATTGAAAGTTAATAAGGAAAAGACACATCTTATGTATATGGGTGAGGAAACTGGAATCCAGATGGGCCTTTATTTGGACAATTTGTTAAGGAAGTAAAAATTGTAGGTGTTAATTTTTCGGTCGATTTTAGATTAAAAGACGATTTAAATTATAAAGAAATATTAAATAAAATTAAAAAGCTTTTAGCTTGGTAGAAACAACGGGATTAGACTATCATGGGTAAAATACATTTATTGAAAACGTATGCATTAACAAAGATGAATTATGTTTCATCTCTCCTAGTTGTTCCCTTATGGGTTTATATAGAAGTGGAGAAAGTATCGTTTGATTTTATATGGAGAGGGAAAGATCGTATAAAAAGAAAAATTATGTATCGAAATTACAATTATGGTGGAATAAAAATGATTAATTTTGAAATATATATTGCAGCGGATAATGTGGGTGAAACGACTATTATATGGAGAAAGAAATTTGGGATGGAAGATATTTTTTGATTATTGCTTAAGCTCAGTGGGAGGAAGGCTAATTTTCTTATGTGATTATGAAATGCAAAAAATGAAGTTGGTGTTGAAGATTCCACCTTATTATTCGGAAATGTTGAAAGCTTGGAAAGAAATTGATAATTTAAGGCATTTTAATGGTTGTATGAACCCAATTATATTTAATAATACGAACATATGTATAAAAGAAAATAAGATGTTATTTGATAAAGAATTATTATAAAACGGCTCCGGTAAATTCAGTAACGTGATTGGCTAATACCGATCACGTGGGCATTGATTACTTTTCACCAACTGCACCACCGTGCCGATACTGCGCAACCACCGTACCGATACCGCGCAACCATCGTGCCGAATGTGTGCAACCCCGTGACGTCACAATGCTTGTTTACATAGTTCTACGAAGACAAACTTGCGAAAGTGGAGAAAAAAAAGATGTAAAATGCTTCGTTTTGTAAATTATCTGTTCTGTAGTAAATAAATCTTAGCAGTTTCGTAAATTATATGGTTTGTGGTTTAATATTGGTAAGTTTTGGAATGGAAATGCAAACAATTCTTTGATAATTCTAACTTTTATGGGAAAATATTCGGCAATTTCCAATCAACTGCATTTGACCTGCTGAGCTGCAGAGTCAAATGCAGTGAATCGAATGCAGTAGTGATGATTAATTTTGTAAATTCCTTATAAATTCACACTCTAGAGAGTAGATACACTGGGTTACTAATTGTGGCAAGTCTGTTTTCAATAATATAGCAAAATAAAACAGTCCGTGGTTGAGCTCGTTTTATAAAACAAATAATACTACGGCCTTATTATCGTGCATCATGTAAATGCATCACACTTTCGGGCTATGTTAGCTGTGCGCATGCGCACTCGGCTTACGCCTCGGGTGTAATGCACAGCTAACATAGCCCTCGCGTGCAATGCATTTACACAATGCACTCTAGACCGTGTATTATTTGTATATTATAACGAGGAATTGTTATGTTGAACCATATTATGGATAATGGATATGTTAAACCCGTTGCATACTTTTTGAACCTTGGTATGAGAAGTGAAAATTTACTTACAATAATTGATATATATCATGCGATTCAGAGGGATTGGAAAAAATGGGTTAGGTTTGATACAAATTTGGTGAGGTAGACTTAATAAATTATAATATTAATTAAGTTATATATTTTGGATAAAAAATTAAGTTTGAAGGATGTACCATCAAGAAAAATATGTGATTATTTTATTAGAGAGTTGCAAAAGTCATATGATTAACAGATAAGAGATGGACAAAATGATTTGAATTGTATAGATAAAGAAATGTATGAATGTTTTTTAAAATAAAGAATAACATTAATTATTGGGAAACAGAGAGAGTTTCAATTTGAGTTACTGCATGGGGCAATTTACACTAAAGATCATTTATTTAGATTTTGATTTGTTGAAGATAACTTGTGTTCGTACTGTAAACGGGAAAGGGAAACATATTCGCATATATTTTTATTTCGTTTAAATGTAAAATTGATATGGCAAGCTTTGATACAACGTTTTGAGTTAGATGAAATAAAGGACCTAAATTGGCGGGATATATTTGTTGGATTGTTAGGTAATTCAAATAGAATAAAATGTTGTAATACCATTATTTTTATGGTCAAATATATTTTTTTTGTATTTAGAAAAGACGGTGCTCCACCAAATAGTGATAAAATACAGAAACTGTTATTAGATTATAAGGACCAGGAAAAGGGAATAGCAATTAAAATGGGGAATTTAGGACTACATTTACAAAAATGGGAAACGGTAAAATTAGAATCAGATTGTACATATACGATGTTTCTCCCGTGAGCTTTTTTTAAAAATTGAATGTGAGCAGATTTCCGGGGCAGGGGGGGGGGGGGGGGAGGGGGGTGGGGTGAGTGTGCAGGGGGTGGGGGAGGGGGGGGGTGGGAGAAGTAGCATGTCTGACTTCTTTTTTTAATCTTTTGTTAAATCTCCATGGTGTTTAATTTTTGTGAATTACACTTGATTTTTACAACTTTTACTATATGAAATGTTATTCAATTGTAAATGTTATGTTAATTTGGATAAATAAAAATCATTTTAAAAAAAAAGTGTGTGTGTGTGTGTGTGTGTGTGTGTGTGTGTATTTTGCGTCGGTGACTTGCCTTTTCCAGCTGCTAAGCACTCGTGTCTTAGGTATAGATTTACCAAATGTCTATTAAGTCTACATGGTCATACTAAAGGGACTCACTCTCAATAGCCCACTTTACGTCGTATTATCAGCTTTATTTTTTGAAGGATCGTCATACAAATACAAAATTACAAACTTTGGTTTCTTACCTTACAAATGATACTTGAATAAAAGAAAATCACTGCAGAATAACGGATTCTGTACAAGATTATGATGTTGATTCGATAAGATAAAAATCACGTTGTTGGCTATGGAACAGCTGATCGCGGTGAAGGTGAAAATCTTCTTCCGTACTAGAAAAAGTTCACGTGATCTTTGCGATGAAACAACTGCGAAGGCACGTATTCGAGCCCTGCAGTAGCTGATGCTGATACAGAAATGCGTCGAACAAAGGCACTTCACTCAACATCACAAGAGAATTTGATATCTTAATCGCCGAGACGGGGTGTTTTTCATTCTTTTCAATGATAATCTTTGCGATTCTTACGACCAAACAAAGCAGCTTGACTTAATAATTCTGTTTGATCTGTACACAAGCACTCACTATTGTAATGCCTATAACATTGACACATAAGATATTGATTTCAAACTTTTGATCACAATACAAATATTTATCTCCAAAATGTTCGGCTATCATCTACAGCCTTCGTCAGCGGTGTGACCCCGACTTGACCTTTCGTGACATAACGATCGATCATCGGGTCGTAGACATTCGGTAGCTTGTATCGCCCCCCCGGCCTCGGTTCAGTGAAGGTTGAAAGGCCCGGATGTTGATTGCTTCCTTCACCCCTCTCTCGAAGTATTGAGCCTCCCTGTCCAAGATGCGAACCTGTTTAAGTCCACTTGATGTCCAGGAGACTCGATATGGATGTGTTGAAGAACCTCCGATGCATACGAGCTAGGGCGTCGGTGTTCCAAAAATCTTGGGGTGTATTCTGAAACGATTTTAAGTTGAAATGTATTTTATCTACGTCATTAAAATATGTTTTAGCTAATCGATATTCCTTAAGTACAGTGTCAGAAAACCGATTTGGCTAAAATATTTTAATGACGTAGATCATAGATACAATACATTTTTAACTTAAAACTCCTAGTTTATGTTCAAGCGGATGCTTGGATGTGAAGTTGAGGTATTGATCGGTGTGGGTTGGTTTCCGGTGTATCTGAATGTCCAAGCTGCCATCGGGCTTGATCACTGTGGCAGTGTCGAGAAATGCTAGGGACTTGTCTTCCTCACCTTCGGCAGTGAACTTGATGTCCGGGTCGATCGAGTTCAAATGTTCGGTGAACTCCTCTGCGAATTCTTTTTTTTTTTTTGTGTGCGTAACGTCCACGTAGTGACACCACCACATCGGTGGATGACGGGCAGTGTTGATGGCTATCTCCTCAAAATGTTCCATGTACACATTACATACGATGGGCGAGACCGGTGAACCCATTGCCGCTCCATGAATTTGCTGGTAAAAAGTGCTATCGTAGGCAAGTATGTGCAGCGTAGACATATACTTCAAGGAGTTGGACAATGTGGTATACAGTCAAACGAGTCCTATCCTTCAGAGAGTTGTCCTTCGCGGGTTTGGACTTGATGATCTGTAGCACCTTGTATATGGGAACCGCGGTAAACGGTGAAGTAACATCATGAGATCGAAGTTCTTCGTCGTCTTCTACCCGTTTACTCTTGATAGCTTCTGCGAAAGCCTGAGAGTTGGCGACGTGATGGCGTGTTTTTCCAACGAGGGGAGACAGGGTATCTGCGAGATGTTTAGCACAGTTATACGTTATCGAGGCAATACTGCTAACAATCGGACGGAGCGGAATGTCAGGTTTATGAACTTTCGGAACTTTTATGAACCTTCATCAAGTGGACTTTAAACAGGTTCGCATATTGGACAGGGAGGCTCGATACTTCGAGAGAGGTGTGAAGGAAACAATCTACATCCGGGCCTTTCAACCTTCACTGAACCGAGACGGGGGTGATACAAGCTACCGAATGTCTGCTACCCGATGATCGATCGTTACGTCACGAAAGGTCAACGCTGACGAAGGCTGTAGATGACAGCCGAAATTTAAGCATTTAATACCATTTAAAATATAATGCCAATATATAATTTCAATTGTTGTTTCAAGCAGTACCAACATTGATAAACTAAAGGCCCTCACTGGCTCTCACTGGCCTGGAGACTAGTTGGCGACCTGTTGGCGACTCGAGTCTCCGCTGGTTGCGGAGACATCTCCGCGACGTCTCCGTGACGTCTCCTGGAGACTAGCAGGGTCTCCGGGGAGTCGCAGGGAAATCAAACATGATCGATATTTTTGGAAACTTTTTCCAGTCTCCAGCAGGTCTTGGAGATGTCTCCGCGACATCTCCATCAGTTGCGGCGACGTCTCCTGGAGACTAGCCGGGTCTCCGGGGAGTCGCGGGGAAATCAAACATGTTCGATTTTTTTTTTTTTGAGACTTTTTCCAGTCTCCAGCAGGTCTCCGCGACGTCTCCACGTCGTCTCCGAGACCAACTGGATACCAAGGCGACTGAGAGGGGATGTTGCGGCGACGTCTCCGCGACACTGCTTGACGTTGCTTGACCCACTTTAGAGACCACGTGACTGAGGTGTGTATCATCTTGTTGTAGATCTAGGTATATATAGACAGGCAGAAGTCGCGGCGAATCTCCGCAACCTTGTGGAGACCCATGGCGACCTATCGGAGACGTTGCGGAGACGTCGCGGCGACTTCGCAGAGACGTCGCGGAGACGTCTTGGACGTCGCCTTGCGTCGCCTTGGGGAGATTGCAAGCCATTTTCGGGTCTCCCGAGTTGCTGCGACTACCGCAACTTCGTCTTCTTGCGTATGAAGCAGCGCAGCTTCTACGCAACATCACGCAAGTTTTGTAGCCAGTTAACAGTATCGGGGTCCAAGTTGTTTAAATCTGGGTTTGGGTGGCCAGGTGGGCGAAGGATTGGGCACTCTTCAATAATGTGGGAGGCAGTCTGCTCGGGTGCTCCACACGTGCAAGCCGAAGAAGGTCTGAGTCTCCAGCGGTGCATGTTGGCGTTAAATCTGCCGACCCCTGTGCGGAGCCTGTTGAGGGTGACCCAATCCTTTCGGGGTAGATCCGCGCCTGGTGGCAGTTTTGTGTTTGGGGTCACTGTGAATTGAGGGGGTCTGGAGGTCTGCTGCCAGCTGTCCTTCCATGCGGTGAGGGTGTTGTGAGTACCTTCCCGCAAGGTGTCAGCATGGCGACTGAACGGTCTTTGTGAGCGTAGGCGTTGGCGGCCCGATTGAGTGTTCTGGGTGGTACGGTGTAGGGGGTGTGTACGGTCTTGGAGGGCCTTGTTTACTAGTTGTTGAGTATAGTGTTCTCTGCGGAGGGCGGGGGGTGCGATACCAACGAGCACTGGTAAGAGATCAGTTGGCGTGGGTCTGAGCCATCCCGTGATGATCCTCATAGTTTCGTTTAGGGTGGTGTCTAATTTGGGAGTATGTGAGCTGCGACACCATGCAGGGGCGGCATACTCGGCAGCACTAGTAGACTAGTGCGAGGGCGCCAGTACGAGGCGTGGGAGTTTTAGCACCCCAGGTGGTGCCCGCAAGGCGGCGGAGTAGGTTGTTCCTAGATGAGACTTTGGCTCGGAGTGAGTCTAGGTGTGGTTTGAAGGTCAGCTGTCTGTCTAGCTTTACTCCAAGGTATGTTGGGGAGGGGATGTAGGGCAGTGGGTTCCCGTTGACTTTGACTGTGAGCTGGCGGTTTGCTTCTTTGGTGTTGAGGTGGAAGGCAGTTGCAATTGTTTTTGCAGCGCTCAGCTTTAGTCTCCAGGTCTTTAGGTAGTTCGCGATCTTGGCCATGTCAGATGTTAGGACGTCTTCAACTTTTGACCAGATTTTGTCCGAGTGAAAGAGAGCAAGGTCGTCTGCGTAGCCGTACTGTCCAGCGGCAGTCTTGGGCATATCACTGATGTAAATGTTGAAGAGCGTTGGTGCCATGACTGAATCTTGGGGGAGTCCGTTTCTGAGACGTCAGGGGCGGCTGGACTGTCCGTCGCTGGTCTTCAGGACAAAGCTGCGGTTAGATAGGATGTTGGTTATGAATCCTACTAGGTGGCGGTCTGGTACCATCTGGAGGAGCTTCAGGGTGAGTCCCTGGTGCCACACGGTGTTGTAGGCTGCGGTTAGATCGACCAGGATGGCACCAGCCTTGTGGCCTCTCTCAAAACTGCTCTCGATGTCGTTGGTGAGCAAGACTACTTGTTGGACGGTGCTGCGACCACGGCGGAAACCTGCTTGCTCGTCAGGAAGTTGGGGGTCGACGATTGGTTCCAGCCGGGCTAGAATGAGTCTTTCGAGTCGTTTTAAGGGGATGCAGAGGAGAGAGATTGGTCTGTTATTCTTGGGTTTGTCTAAGGGCTTGTTTGGCTTGGGTAAGGCGATGATGGTTGCTTTGCGCCATATCTTGGGGATGGACTGATGGGTGAGGCAGGATGAGAAAAGTAGGCGGAACCATTCCAGGCATTTTGGTCCGCAGTGCAGTAGGAACTCGGGAGGCAGGATGTCTGGTCCTTGAGCCTTACCACTTTTCAAATGTTTGATAGCAGTGGCGATCTCATCGGGAGTGAAGGGTGATGACAAAAGTCCATCCACTCCTGGGGCCTGCCAGAGTTTGGTGGTTTCTTGTTTGATGTGGCGAGTGTGGTTCTTGTCTGCGTCTTTGAATCGACCGTTCTCGAGGAGCTGTTCCGCGATTGAGTTAGCGGTCACGGGGCATTGTTTTGGCTTGGGACTTCTGCCGGTGAGGCGATGGAGCGTTTTCCAGGCCAGTCTGCTGGAGTGGGTGAAGTCGATTCCTTGAACTGTCTCCTCCCATCTCTCTCTACGTTTGTTGTCTAGACAGGCTGTTAAGAGGGTTGCCTTAGAGGCTGCTTCATCACCGCGTTCGGCCTCGAGGAAGTCGTTGTAGAGGTCGTTACATTCGTCGTCCCACGAGGGGATGTAGCAGCGGCGGTGGCCGCGTGGGATGGAGCTCTTGGCTGCTGTTGTGGGGAGGTTGCGGAAGGATGTGTACGCTTGGTCCAGGATGGAGGAGGATGGTAAGGGTAGGTTATCTACGTCTTGTTCCACAAGGTTGGTGAACTGGTCCCACCTGGCCTCATGAAAGTTCCATCTCTTCTGTGGTTTTGTTTTGATCGGCTCTATGGGGTTTTCGGGGATGATCATTGAAGGTCTATGTTGAGATCTTGGGAAAGGGTCCAGAATAGTACGACTGGGTAGTGCGCCGTTGATGTTTGCAAAGGCTATGTCTGGGTTAGTTGATGTGTTCCACCTGCCAGAGTGGAAGCTGTCCGGTTCTTTTGGGTCGTATATGAGCTGCACGCCGGTTGCAGAGGCCCAGTCTTCAAGCGCAGCGCCATCATGGTTGGTGCTGTTGTAGCCCCAGGTGGTGCTGCGACAATTAACGTCGCCTGCGTAGATGCAGGGTGGGCGAAGGTTGGGATGGAGTCTGCCTGAAGCCGAAAGGTGGGGGGCTTGTAGACATTGGTGACTGTAACTCCTTCGACTGATGTTGCTGTCCACTCTAGGCTTGAGTCTGGAGGGCATGAGGCAACTGATCAGTCGCGGCAGTCGAGGCGACTTCTCCGCCAGTGAGATAGTACCTTAACATGAGACTCGCTTTTAGTATGATATTTCCGCGATATCATGCATTTTGAGAAAGGTATGCGTCATAAAAACACACGGTGACCGTCTTTTGGGTCGCCGGTGAAAACAGGGGTGAACGAGTGCTCAAATGGTACGGTGAGTGGGTGGCCAATATTGACGCATGCGCAGTGCAGGAAAATTACGTCATCTCAACACGTTGACTAGTCAACGTGTCAAAACGAAAGCAGCCTAATTACACATGTGCATATAGACACAATTATGCGACCAGAAATTCAAAATGGCCGCCAACCTGTCTAATGCGACCACCTGTCTATAGCAACCACTTTTCGTCGTTATCAATCAAAAAGAGCCGTTAAAACTCAAGAGGGCGCTCTCTAAAAACTCGTTGGTTTCAACCATCTTAAATGAAAATGTGTGCATGTGATGTTTTTTTTTTTTTTTTAATAATGATTAAATAGAGATTTCATTGACTATTTAAAATGTTAATATTTTGTAAATTTTTGAAAAGTGTAAGCTTTTTTTTTCATTGGCTGGTTCAAAATTATTGAAATAGTGTGGGGAACCACAATAATTACAAATGTTTATGTTTGTTGATATTTCAGCCGTCTCTGAACCGATTTTGAATAAAGTGTATTCTGTCATTAAAACTGTATGCTCTTTCAAATTTGACAATCAGTCTTTCATTATCTCACAAAAAAATATTTTTTGTAGCGCCCTTTATACCAAACTCAACTATCCCTTTAAAAAAGAAAATGTTATGAATCGTGTTTTATAAAAAAAATCACATGACATTCTTTATCAAAGTTTGAAAAATGTAAATATTACGAAAAGAATTTAAATGTTGTTTTTTGGAGAAGGTGGGAACATTTTACTACTAATACGTTGACAAAATGTTTTACAAATGTACTAGCGAAATCTTTCGATGATGACTTTTACTTTGGAATTTCTTAAAACAGCATCATAAGGTTATAAAGTGGTATAAAAGCTGGCTAACACTATCTGATAAACGTTTTAACACAATTTAAATGAACTACTTTTAGATTCGAATGTGATCATAATATTTTCAAGACGTTTACAAAAACAAATACTTGGTTTGACATCGAACTAGTTATGTATACTAACATTGACCCATTAATTCTACCCAACCCCTCCCATTCCATTTTTGTACACAACCAAGGTCATTCAACCCACTGTTTCAAATTGCATTATGTTATGTTTCGTGCGCTCATATGATTTTCTCCTCTTCACTGGTAGATGTCACATCATTTTCTTGATTTTGTTATTCCTACTGGTAAATTATTATTTCTCTTTAATTGTTCCTTATCCATTTATCTCTCGTTTTTTGGTTTCTTGTACCGTGTTTCCTAATGTAATTTTGTTCTCTTATCGTACCTTCTCACGTACCATCTTCCCCTGCCCTGTTCTTGCCTCTGTACAGTTGTAATTAACTTGTACTCATCATTATTCAGTTATTTATTTCGAGCATGGTGGAGTCATAACTATTAGTTGTGATGGTGCAGGTTTCGGTTACAAAACTTCAGTTTGACCAAAACTGTAAAACAGGTTTACAAAATGTACACTCTAAAAACAAACTTCTCATATATGAATATACACTTGTCAAATTTTACAAGTTTGCCTTGTCTGAGGAGCACACACAAGTTTCTTGTCAAAATGATAAGTACAATCTTGTCAAATAAATGAATCTGATATCTTGTCAAATTTTAGGAGGGAACCTTGTCACTATTTGGTAAGAATATTTTGTCAGAATTAATACAAAAAATTGTCAAATTGACACATCCTAGTATTTTCAAATGTAATAGCAACTTGTCAAATTTGAAAAAACTGTCTTGTCAAATAAAAATTAGGCACACACGTACGCACGAACATAAACGTACTTGCACACACACAAATGCACAAATTACATAAACACACACACACATCCAGGCACTCGTAAAATATCATATAATTATGAAGAGTTTAATTCCAAAAAGCACTAAATCCACTTTTGGACTTTTCGAGTAAATTAAGGTTTTTTATTTGACCACTTTCACTTCTTTTAATCATGGAAATGTTCACACATGTTGAAGACCTATCAAATACATTAAAAACTCATGAAATAAATCCTGCTGTAGTAGTTATTTTAAAATATTTTATCAACATTTATTTTTAGCGCCTTTGGGAATTTAAATTTTGAGGCATGGCAACAGATTGTACGTGCCTATGGTTGGTTATAAATACAAAATTTAAGTTATTCTTTGAAAATTTGAATAATTGTTAGATATCAATCAAGGTTCTAATGACCTGTTACATACATATATATGCCCTAACCCTGAGGCTTATGTAGAATTGTCTTGTACCAACGTCATTCTGAACATTCCACTCATATTTCAACCATGCATCATGATTTTCTCTCCAAGCGGTCCGAGCAAAACTTCAATCATTATCATTTTTTCACTTGTTATCCTAAATTCAACACATTTCATTCAATTGCTAAGGATATTTAACGGGTCCACAGTAATCATGGAAACAATTATAAACTAGCAGTGTAAGACATAATGAATTATGATTTCTTGCAAAATTGCTTTACTCGTTCTGAAACAGCCCTTCGAAGAAATTACACAAACAAATCAGATATTGATACACACCATTACCTCAAACCTAACACAAATATTTGATTTAAGAATATGCACTGTAACATGCGCAATGTGATAAATTATTTTGATCAGGTCCAGACTTGTAATGGACCAAAGGTTCAACTTCTATGCTCAACCCTATGTACACAGTAGACTTGCAGCAATCGTCTGCATTGTCATTTTGCAAGTCTGAAAGATAAATCTCGCGGTAGTTCACCACTGTAGTTTAGTGTTAGGGTTAGAATTTTGTAGAAGGGTCAGCACTTTTTCTGTCCATGTGACACCTCTGAGGGCAGCCAAGATATGGATGCGAGGTTCATCGGACTCGCCGCTGCATGCACACCACTAATGCACGAGTAAGTTGCGAACAGCTGATTGTGATTCTGAGTGGTCCACCATCTATCTTTGTGCTTGACGACCTTTAGGGCATGATATCGGAGATTCTTAACATGTCGCCTCTCATCGTCGGTCGTTGAGGCTTGACGTCGGGCACAATGACCAAGATTCTTGGTCGAAGTCGCCTTTCATCGTCGGTCGTTGAGGCTTGACGGCGGGCACGATGACACATATTCTTGGCAGAAGTCACCTTTGTAAAGTGTTGCGATTAAATTATTGAATAATCAGCAGCATTGTGATACAAATATACATAGGCCTTCATTTGTGTGTAGGTCAGTACCATGTGATGATATATTACATTTTAATGTTGTATCTGAGGCTGATGTAATGATTGAAATACGAACATTTAAGAATAAAAAGTAAATTGGAATTGATGGGATTGTATACAGATTCTCAAAACTTGTGCTGATATTTTGCTAAAATCTATAACGCATTTGATAAATAAATCAATCGTGCATGGTAGAGTACCTAGAGCATAGAAAATCGCAAAGGTGATACCAATTCATAAAAAGGGTGATCAATCGAATCCGGATAACTACAGACCAATTTCGTTATTGCCATGCATTACTAAAGTTCTCGAACGAGTCATACAATTACATTTGTTACATCACCTTCAGACATACAATATTCTTGTTCCTGTGCAGTCTGGATTGCGAGCAAAGCATTCTACTGTAACTGCTTTCGTTAAAGTAACCGATGAATGGTTAATGGCAATGGACAAAGGTGTGTATACGGGAACAGTTTTTGTAGATTTGCGTAAAGTTTTTGATATGGTTGATCATGCATTGCTCCTTAAGAGATTATCGAGTATTGGTGTAACAGGCACAGCCTTAAACTGGTTTGATAGCTACTTATCAGAGAGAAGAATAGTAACTGTAGTAAATGATGCTACCTCCAATGAAAGAAGTTTATCTCATGGTGTGCCACAGGGCTCAATTTTAGGTCCTTTATTGTTTACCATATTTATTAATGATCTACCTGATATATTCAAGCGATCTTCAGTTCACCTCTATGCTGACGATACTGTTATCTATTTCTCCCATAGAGATGCTAAAGAGGTTCAGTCTGGTCTTGATAGGGAAATGCTAAATTTAGATGATTGGATGCGTCAAAATAATTTGTTTGATATAAAAATTTGAGATATATGGATTGAACAAGTTAAAAGCACAAAATATCTTGGAATTCACATCGATAGAGAGTTGAAGTGGGATATGCATATTGAATATATGTGTCAGAAAATTGGTAGACTCGTAAGCTTTCTTGGTAGATTACGTTATACTATAAACGAATATAACTTAAATGTCATTTATAAATCTGTTATACTTCCTCATTTTGATTATGGAGACTTGGTTTGGCAATTTGCTTCAAAATCTTCTCTTTTGCTATTGCAAAAATTGCAAAATAGAGCAGGTCGAATCATAATGAGAATTAATCCGTATTCTCATATATCTACACCACATGTTCATGATACTCTAGTATAAGATTTCTAGACACACGTTATAAGAAACACTTGTACATAATGATGTATAAAGTGTTACATAATTAAACTCTAATTATATGCTCGATAATATTCATTGAGAAGTACCATTATGAATTACGTTCGAGTCAAGTTATGAATTTGCTTAAACCTAGCTCAAAGGAATTTCAGTGTATAACCAATTACCAATTGCAATTCGTAATGCTACGAGCTTGAGATCATTTCAAACATTTCTAGATGAATATATTCCATAAAATTGTCAATATTTGCAGTTCCTGTTTTTCCTCCTTCTCTCTCTTTCCTTAACTATCATTGAATTGTTGAAATGGCGTCGAAATTATGTGTTCTAAATTTAAGTGTTTATATGATATTTGTCACCAATTTTAATTTAGTGTACATAATATGGAATAATTTATGCAATTATAATTTCTCTATTTCGCTTTCTCCCCTTTCTCTATCGCTTTCCTTATCAATCATTGTATATAGACGTTTAATTGTATATACTGTATCTAATTGTGGGACCCCAAGGAGGAACAGCGGTTTTGTCTTTTGTAATTCTGCTGAGTTGGGTCAATCCCCCGTTGCACTTCATTGCTGTATTTATTGTTGTGATTTCGGAAATAAACAAACAAACAAAGCTTTCATCGTCAGTCGTTGAGGCTTGACGTCGGGAATGATGACCAAGATTCTTGGTCGAGGTCGCTTTTCATCGTCGGTCGTTGAGGCTTGATGTCGGGCACGATGACCAATATTCTTGGTCGAAGTCGCCTTTCATCGTCGGTCGTTGAGGCTTGACGTCGGGCAAGATGACAAAGATAATTGGTCGAAGTCGCCTTTCATCGTCGGTCGTTGAGGCTTGACGTCCAAGATGACCAAGATTCCTGGTCGAAGTCGCCTTGCATCTTTAGTCCTTGAGGCTTGAAGTGGCGCAAGAAGTCTAGCATTCTTGGTAGGATATTCCCTAATAATGTTTTTAAAAAAAAATTAAAAAGGATATTAATATTTTTAAAAAGGAAGAGAAATTAATTACGTAGACCTCAGTCATCTGAATGAATATGCAGTTTGCCAATGCACAAGTTGTGCTTTTTGTTTCTTTTTCATAAAACATTGCTTATTAATTAGCCAAACTAGCCAAAGAAAACGTTAGGAAGTGACAGTTTCATACCTTTTTGGACATCATCATTGAACATGTCATTCCTAACGCTATAATAGTGCAAAGGTAGCCAAGTAGACGGAAGGACACATTTAAATTCATTTTTTGACATTTTTTTTAACATGTCATACCTTATGACATGTTTTTAAAAAATGTCCAAAATTGAATGTAAATGTGTCTTCCTTCTGTCTACTTGGCTTAGTGCAAAGGCCTATACAAATGTGCATGTTGACTATTTTGGGCCGACAGAAAACATGAACAAATCGTACTAAAATGTATTTCTTACCTGAATTTGTTCACGACTCGGAATATAAGATCGTTTTTTTCACAATCCAGGGTCAATTTAGTTCGGATGGGCAAAACATTCGGAAATATCGGCACTTTTTTAGCGACAGCTGTGTGATAGTCCGTGGTCTGAAATGGCCGATATACATTGTATGTAATAACAGTGCACAAGCGAGTGTGTGGTACAGGTAGCGCACTTGCACTGTTACTACACGGCGCCTGGTTAGGTTAGATCAGGAGATGCGGTGCGTGACGGACGTAGACAACATTTCAATGTAAAATGGCAATGAATAATTTTTAGTGACAACAAAATTAAAGTTGATTGATATCTATTATGCTAGTCTTTTTAGTTCAATTCCAACATTGAAATATTAGGCAAATAGATGATTGCAATTTATTGAAAACTTACCATTAACACCTCCGAAATCAGCCACAGAATTTCCAACACTGTACGCGAGCAGTTGTTGTTGTTGTTGTTTTTAAATTTGATGGCAATCAGTCTAGACAGACTATTGTTGCCAATTTCTTTACTATTTTTTTCTTCAAAATTATAATGCAAACCTGATGTGGGTTTTTTTTTTTAAGTGCACATAATGTGTTAGTATTTACAAATTACGGATTATATAATATACATAAAATACAACTTTATTATATTGCAAGGAGACTGAGGTGGCTTTCACATAGGATCCCCTCCTATTGTGCGTCATCCCAGTTTCCCTATGG
>JBAMJV010012463.1:0-13924 GCA_037951105.1 Echinarachnius parma | reverse complement strand
AGTACACCGTCAAAACAAGGAATAGTTGACTCCAATATCGATTTGTATGTGTTTATGTTCTCTGATTAAAGATAAATCGATTCTCACAAAAGTAAAGAAAACGTAAAAACCTTTCGACGGAGGATTTTTGCTTTACCTTCAGTTCATCAAGTGTATGCTATATTGTTAGTGACATCAAATCCGCATTATTGGTATGTTTGTTTACGTATTCATGTGCATTACATTACGTGTATTTCCTTACTCAACGGGTTTATATGACTGTTGATAAGAAACAAATATGCATGTTATCTATACATAATATATAATCTGTACTTTTACTGGAAAAGTTAAAATAAATTACGCTATATGCACGGCTAATTTATTTATTGCTCTCGAAAAAGCTTTTCCTCAAAACAAACAACAAGTTCGACGCTACTGCCGATTGTATTATTTTGGTAATGACAAGTAATCCGTTATATTCTTTTTTGTTATCCATTTCCATAACCATCTTGCTACCGATACCAGGGCGTAAGTATTATATGTATGTTTTATTAGGGTATTGAGTAAACGTTCTGTACATTGGGAATTTTGCGTCAGGCAACATGCACTAATGTGTACACACCCAGGTCGAAAAAAAACAGTTGAAACCAGTTGGAAATTCAACTGTTTTTTACTGGTTTTAACTGGCATCAAACGGTAGCAGTTAAAATTCCCGGTTCCCAGTAAAGGAAAATGGACAGATGCAGAAGACCAGTTAAAACCAATAGAAATACCAGTTGAAACCAATTCAAAATTCCAGTTGAAACCAACTACTTTAACTGGTCCACATGTACTGGTGAATCCCACTACTGGTTTCTTAATGGTTTCGACTGGGTTTCTTACTGGTCAGCCTTACTGGGTTCTTACTGGATTCTTACTGATTGTTCCAGGAGATTCCAATTGATTCCAGTTGATTCCTGTGTACCAATTTTAATATTGAATCCAGTTGGCCAACTGGTACCAGTTGGCAACTAATTTTCAACTCTTTTTCGACCTGGGCAGGCAACATTGTCAAACGCTAATCGGCCATCAACATACAAATACCTTGAATAAAGGACGCCAGTGTCGATTTATTTGTGTTACAAATCATGACATAAAAAATACTTTATACTATACATAAAGAGAAGGAAAAAAAACGTCAATGTGGTCGAAAGGGGTATCCTTATAATAATCACCTATAATGGGCAAGTCGGTTTTCGACATACAAGTACACCGTAAAACAAGGAATAGTTGACTCCAATATAGATTTTTATGTATTTATGTTCTCTGACTAAAGATAAATCGATTCTCACAAAAGTAGAGAAAACGCCAAAACCTTACGACGGAGGATTCTTGCTTTACCTTCAGTTCATCAAGTATATATAATCATGATATTGTTAGTGACATTAATTCCGCATTATTGGCATGTTTGTTTACGTATTCATGTGGATTACATTACGTGTATTTGCTTACTCAACAGGTTGATATGACTGTTGATAAGAAACAAATATGCATGTTATCTATAAATAATATATAATTTGTTCATTTACTGGAAAAGTTAAAATAAATTACCCTATATACACGGTTAATTTATTTATTGCTATCGAAAAAGCTTTTCCTCAAAACAAACAAAAAGTTCGACGGTACTGCCGATTGTATTATGTTGGTAATGACAAGTAATCCGTTATATTCTTTTTTTGTATCCACTTCCATAACCATCCTGCTTCCGATAGCAGAAACGGGTAAGTATTATATGTATGTCTTATTGTGGTCTTGAGTAAACGTTCTGTACATTGGGAATATTACGTTAGGCAACATGCACTAATGTGTACACACCCAGGTCGAAAAAAACAGTTGAAACCAGTTGAAACCAGTTGGAAATTCAACTGGTTTTTACTGACTTAACTGGCATCAAACGGTAGCAGTTAAAATTCCCGGTTCCCAGTAAAGGTAAATGGACAGATGCAGAAGACCAGTTAAAACCAATATAAATACCTGTTGAAACCAATTCAAAATTCCAGTTGTAACCAACTACTTTAACGGGTCCTCATGTACTGGTGAATCCCACTACTGGTTTCTTAATGGTTTCAACTGGGTTTCTTACTGGTCAGCCTAACTGGGTTCTTACTGGATTCTTACTGGTTGTTCCAGTAGATTCCAATTGATTCCAGTTGATTCCAGTGTACCAATTTCCATATTGAAACCAGTTGGCCAACTGGTACCAGTTGGCAACTAATTTTCAACTGTTTTTCGACCTGGGCAGGCAACATTGTCAAACGCTCATCGGCCATCAACATACAAATACCCTGAAACAAGGACGCCAGTGTCGATTTATTTGTGTTACAAATCATAACATAAAAAAGACTTTATACTATAAATAAAGAGAAGGAAAAAAAACGTCAATGTCATCGAAAGAGGTGTATTATAATTATAACCTATAATGGGCAAGTCGGCTTTCGGCATACAAGTACACCGTCAAAACAATGAATAGTTGACGCCAATATCGATTTGTATGTGTTTATGTTCTCTGACTAAAGATAAATCGATTCTCACAAAAGTAAAGAAACGCAAAAACCTTACGACGCAGGATTCTTGCTTTACCTTCAGTTCATCAAGTATATATAATCATGATATTGTTAGTGACATTAAATCCGCATTATTGGCATGTTTGTTTACGTATTCATGTGCATTACATTATGTGTATTTCCTTACTCAACGGGTTTATATGACTGTTGATAAGAAACAAATATGCATGTTATCTATAAATAATATATAATCTGTACTTTTACTGGAAAAGTTAAAATAAATTACGCTATATGCATGGCTAATTTATTTATTGCTCTCGAAAAAGCTTTTTCTCAAAACAAAGAAAAAGTTCGACGCTACTGCCGATTGTATTATGTTGGTAATGACAAGTAATCCGTTATATTCTTTTTTTTATCCACTTCCATAACCATCTTGCTACCGATACCAGAGCATAAGTATTATATGTATGTCTTATTGTGGTCTTGAGTAAACGTTCTGTACATTGGGAATATTACGTTAGGCAACTTGCACTAATGTGTACACAGGCAACATTGTCAATTTGTGTTACAAATCATAACATGAAAAAGACTTTGTACTAAAAATAAAGAGAAGAAAAAAACCCGTCAATGTCGTCGAAAGGGGTATCCTTATATCACCTATAATGAATGGGCAGGTCGGCTTTCGACATACAAGTACACCGTCAAAACAAGGAATAGTTGACTCCAATATCGATTTGTATGTGTTTATGTTCTCTGATTAAAGATAAATCGATTCTCACAAAAGTAAAGAAAACGTAAAAACCTTTCGACGGAGGATTTTTGCTTTACCTTCAGTTCATCAAGTGTATGCTATATTGTTAGTGACATCAAATCCGCATTATTGGTATGTTTGTTTACGTATTCATGTGCATTACATTACGTGTATTTCCTTACTCAACGGGTTTATATGACTGTTGATAAGAAACAAATATGCATGTTATCTATACATAATATATAATCTGTACTTTTACTGGAAAAGTTAAAATAAATTACGCTATATGCACGGCTAATTTATTTATTGCTCTCGAAAAAGCTTTTCCTCAAAACAAACAACAAGTTCGACGCTACTGCCGATTGTATTATTTTGGTAATGACAAGTAATCCGTTATATTCTTTTTTGTTATCCATTTCCATAACCATCTTGCTACCGATACCAGGGCGTAAGTATTATATGTATGTTTTATTAGGGTATTGAGTAAACGTTCTGTACATTGGGAATTTTGCGTTAGGCAACATGCACTAATGTGTACACACCCAGGTCGAAAAAAACAGTTGAAACCAGTTGGAAATTCAACTGTTTTTTACTGGTTTTAACTGGCATCAAACGGTAGCAGTTAAAATTCCCGGTTCCCAGTAAAGGAAAATGGACAGATGCAGAAGACCAGTTAAAACCAATAGAAATACCAGTTGAAACCAATTCAAAATTCCAGTTGAAACCAACTACTTTAACTGGTCCACATGTACTGGTGAATCCCACTACTGGTTTCTTAATGGTTTCGACTGGGTTTCTTACTGGTCAGCCTTACTGGGTTCTTACTGGATTCTTACTGATTGTTCCAGGAGATTCCAATTGATTCCAGTTGATTCCTGTGTACCAATTTCAATATTGAATCCAGTTGGCCAACTGGTACCAGTTGGCAACTAATTTTCAACTCTTTTTCGACCTGGGCAGGCAACATTGTCAAACGCTAATCGGCCATCAACATACAAATACCTTGAATAAAGGACGCCAGTGTCGATTTATTTGTGTTACAAATCATGACATAAAAAATACTTTATACTATACATAAAGAGAAGGAAAAAAAACGTCAATGTGGTCGAAAGGGGTATCCTTATAATAATCACCTATAATGGGCAAGTCGGTTTTCGACATACAAGTACACCGTAAAACAAGGAATAGTTGACTCCAATATAGATTTTTATGTATTTATGTTCTCTGACTAAAGATAAATCGATTCTCACAAAAGTAGAGAAAACGCCAAAACCTTACGACGGAGGATTCTTGCTTTACCTTCAGTTCATCAAGTATATATAATCATGATATTGTTAGTGACATTAATTCCGCATTATTGGCATGTTTGTTTACGTATTCATGTGGATTACATTACGTGTATTTGCTTACTCAACAGGTTGATATGACTGTTGATAAGAAACAAATATGCATGTTATCTATAAATAATATATAATTTGTTCATTTACTGGAAAAGTTAAAATAAATTACCCTATATACACGGTTAATTTATTTATTGCTATCGAAAAAGCTTTTCCTCAAAACAAACAAAAAGTTCGACGGTACTGCCGATTGTATTATGTTGGTAATGACAAGTAATCCGTTATATTCTTTTTTGTATCCACTTCCATAACCATCCTGCTTCCGATAGCAGAAACGGGTAAGTATTATATGTATGTCTTATTGTGGTCTTGAGTAAACGTTCTGTACATTGGGAATATTACGTTAGGCAACATGCACTAATGTGTACACACCCAGGTCGAAAAAAACAGTTGAAACCAGTTGAAACCAGTTGGAAATTCAACTGGTTTTTACTGACTTAACTGGCATCAAACGGTAGCAGTTAAAATTCCCGGTTCCCAGTAAAGGTAAATGGACAGATGCAGAAGACCAGTTAAAACCAATATAAATACCTGTTGAAACCAATTCAAAATTCCAGTTGTAACCAACTACTTTAACGGGTCCTCATGTACTGGTGAATCCCACTACTGGTTTCTTAATGGTTTCAACTGGGTTTCTTACTGGTCAGCCTAACTGGGTTCTTACTGGATTCTTACTGGTTGTTCCAGTAGATTCCAATTGATTCCAGTTGATTCCAGTGTACCAATTTCCATATTGAAACCAGTTGGCCAACTGGTACCAGTTGGCAACTAATTTTCAACTGTTTTTCCACCTGGGCAGGCAACATTGTCAAACGCTCATCGGCCATCAACATACAAATACCCTGAAACAAGGACGCCAGTGTCGATTTATTTGTGTTACAAATCATAACATAAAAAAGACTTTATACTATAAATAAAGAGAAGGAAAAAAAACGTCAATGTCATCGAAAGAGGTGTATTATAATTATAACCTATAATGGGCAAGTCGGCTTTC
Source organism: Echinarachnius parma (assembly GCA_037951105.1). Classification (NCBI taxonomy): domain Eukaryota; kingdom Metazoa; phylum Echinodermata; class Echinoidea; order Clypeasteroida; family Echinarachniidae; genus Echinarachnius; species Echinarachnius parma. The sequence continues at coordinate 8,257 of JBAMJV010012463.1, read as the reverse complement.
GGCATACAAGTACACCGTCAAAACAATGAATAGTTGACGCCAATATCGATTTGTATGTGTTTATGTTCTCTGACTAAAGATAAATCGATTCTCACAAAAGTAAAGAAACGCAAAAACCTTACGACGCAGGATTCTTGCTTTACCTTCAGTTCATCAAGTATATATAATCATGATATTGTTAGTGACATTAAATCCGCATTATTGGCATGTTTGTTTACGTATTCATGTGCATTACATTATGTGTATTTCCTTACTCAACGGGTTTATATGACTGTTGATAAGAAACAAATATGCATGTTATCTATAAATAATATATAATCTGTACTTTTACTGGAAAAGTTAAAATAAATTACGCTATATGCATGGCTAATTTATTTATTGCTCTCGAAAAAGCTTTTTCTCAAAACAAAGAAAAAGTTCGACGCTACTGCCGATTGTATTATGTTGGTAATGACAAGTAATCCGTTATATTCTTTTTTTTATCCACTTCCATAACCATCTTGCTACCGATACCAGAGCATAAGTATTATATGTATGTCTTATTGTGGTCTTGAGTAAACGTTCTGTACATTGGGAATATTACGTTAGGCAACTTGCACTAATGTGTACACAGGCAACATTGTCAATTTGTGTTACAAATCATAACATGAAAAAGACTTTGTACTAAAAATAAAGAGAAGAAAAAAACCCGTCAATGTCGTCGAAAGGGGTATCCTTATATCACCTATAATGGGCAGGTCGGCTTTCGACATACAAGTACACCGTCAAAACAAGGAATAGTTGACTCCAATATCGATTTGTATAAATTTATGTTCTCTGACTAAAATGCTAAAGATAAATTGTATTATGTTGGTAATGACAAGTAATCCGTTATATTCTTTTTTGTATCCACTTCCATAACCATCTTGCTACCGATACCAGCTCGGGGTAAGTATTATATGTATGTCTTATTGTGGTATTGAGTAAACGTTCTGTACATTGGGAATATTACGTTAGGCAACATGCACTAATGTGGACACAGGCAACATTGTAAAACGCTAATCGGCCCTTACTCTAATCCAGACACAAATAAACTACAACAAACAACCAAATTTGCTGTATTCCATGGTTTTAAAGGGGAAGTTTAGTTTTGGTAGAGAGGGCGCTGCACATCACAATTTTTTTGTGACTGAGTGTCGAATTTGAGAGAACATGCAATTTTAATGGCAGAATAAACTTTATTTGGTCGAAATCGACCCAGAAACGGCTGAAATATTAATAAATATATCCGATCTTATAATTATTTGGGGCCCAAATAATTAGAGGGTTTTTTGAAAAAAATGAAAAAAATGCTTGCACTTTTTCAAAAAATTTCAAAAGCGTTTCTTAAATAGTTGTTGATGATCTCTCTATTCAATCATTATATCAATAAAACATCACATGCATAATTTTTTATGAAACATGGTTGAAACCAATGCCTTTTTAAAAAGCGCCGTCTTGTGTTTTAATGGCTCTTTTTGAATGATAACAGGCTTTTTACTTAGTCGTTTGTTATTTTGTATACCTTTCGAGCATGGTGGAGTTATAACTATTAGTTTATAATGTGACTGTGCAGGTTTTGGCTACTAAAGTTCAGCCTTACCAAAACTAAACTACCCCTTTAATTTCGAAAAGCATGTCCGAAATTTCAACAATAAATTGAAACAAAAGTACAATTATACATCACGCACTCATTATCGTTTAACATATTAAGTCAAATAAAGTATGATTCTAACTTAGAACACTTAAATTATTTACATGAATTATCAACTGTTTATTAAGAGCTACCACCTGAGAAAACGGGGGGCCCGGGCCATCAAAAAATGTATAAACTAAAATATTTCTAGCATGACACTGGCCGCTAGTAAACTCTCATATCCTCCACGTAAAGGCGGGAAAATAAAAGGTGAATACATGTGCTCCAACCAGCAACATATGTACTGCAAAATAATTCAACGAACATGAATTATAACGGACTAGGCGTATACGTCGCATGCGTATTATATATCAATCATAATTTCAATTAAACCCCTTATTCTCAAGTGGCACAAAAGCTTAACGAAATAACGATTTCGTGCGTGTATTATTTTAAAATTAACAAAAACATAATTTGTGTTGTGGCAAAAAATGCCAATTTCGCCAAACGGAAAGGCGAGACCTCCATTCCGCCGCCGCAAAACAAAAGTGTTACTACCTGATAGTCCGTTGCCACCTGCACGTCAGGAAATTAATGACCAGTTTATAATGGCTACCTATCGAATAACTCAAGCCAAATTGGCTTCTGAAGCGGGCCAAATATTATGGATTGTACTGGTATAAACCATGCGACTCTCACGAAATATAAGAATGAGTTCGGTGTGAGACAGTAATCGTCTCACGTGTTCGCTAAGTGTCCAGGTCCGAGCCGCCGGACATAACCCCCGAGCAGACACGCGAATCCCTCGAGCCCTCAATCCAGACCGAGCGATATTACCTGCAACGACACATAAACAAAAAACGAAACCCAGGCAAGCGTCTGATCCATAGAATGATGGGGTGGGGGGGGGGGGGGGGGGAGGGTAGTATTTAATGGTAAACTGGGTTACTGACGGTGTTTATCGTTACATACATAAGCACATGTGAATACTAAATAAAATACTAAATTCCCTAGATAAGACCCAACAAAATTTAAATACTACAATAAAATAAAATGCAAAAACAACCCTAGGCTGGACATGTCATACAACATATTACACACTTAAAACTTGTCAAGGGTAAATGTGGTGCGAATATATCTCCTATACGAATCCGTATAGGACCACCTCCCCATTCTCTGGATGCGAGCGTCTGGCACGCCCGACATGGCAGCAGATGTCGCCGCGCCAATCCGAAGGGAATGCGATGAACAAAATGCTACAGGCAAACCACAAAAAACAACGGCTCGTTTTAGGGTTCTACTGAACTGCTGCCTCATCTACCCGGGTACCCCGGCCCTACTGGGCCCATAGCTCCGCGTGCGGCTGGCCGCTCGTAATTAGCCCGAAAGGGCTGCATATAATCTAATGAAGTGGCTGCAGTGCGACTGACGGCGGCGACTGTCAACCACAACTCCGTATCAATAACGGCCCATGACCGATGTGGTTGCCGCGCTTGCCGCAGGCGAAATTGAACGTCGTACGACCTCCAATTAAACCCCCCAAACCGAGTTATGGCCCTGATGATATCCATGTATTTTAGCAGCTCCCTAGCGCGCGTCGGGTGACGCTCCAAAAAGATGGCTGCATAAATCATGAACGCCGAAGTCCACTGCTCGATCGTTCCAATCTGCGGAATTGTATTCTGCGGTCGCAGCAGCAAAGATCCACCGGTTGGAGCCAAGCTGAATGTGGGGGAATCATCAACCCGCCCAGCATCTTTCCTGACCAGCATCCCCAGCTCAACATATTCCCCCGCCAAATTTTCTCCTTAGTATTCCCAGCTACATCCGCCCCTAACTCATCGCACACGCAGCTCATTGCTGGTGTGTAACGGCCACCCGCCTCGCCTCCTACGCCGCAAAGCGCGGTATCTACCTGGGCAGCTGCAGACGGGGTCGTGTCCGCCGACAATAATGGGAAGGAAGGGGGAGGTACCCCCATATCATGCTCAATATTGATACTGGAAGGTATGATAGGCCATGACAACTCACCGGGATTGACTGGCTCTGTATCTATGGCCGTTGGTCCAGGATCCAGCCCAGCGGGCAACTCTGACGTATCGACATTCTGTCGCCGTGGTCGAGTAGGACGTCGAGAGGCAGACCGAGATGAGTTGTGGCGCTAGCCGGCGCACCTCTCCTCGAGCTCGTCTTCTGCTTGGCCTTTGGCATCTTGTAGCGCGTAGGAGAGACGAAATAATGTTTTACGGGACCAGAAAGACCGACGAAATTGCCGCTATGATCTGGCAATAATATAAATCGTTATCACACAACTCGGGTTGCAGCTATAGTCAAAGTCCAAGAAATGATAAAATATGCCAATATGTGTATGAAACCGTGATCAACCTCCCTCCAAGCGTAATTGAAACAAACCCCGTCACACGCGAACCATATCGTCGAAGTAAGCATACGACTATTACAAAGTTGCATCCAATTCAAAGAAGAAGAGTATTTACTGTCACTGAAACTCCAATTGAAAACTAACATTCAGCAATCGAAGTCCTTTGTAGAATAAGATTTTTTCTCTAACCACATAGATCGACATGCTTTCCGAACAAACAACCATGAACGAATGAATCTACAAAAATCTCCCAAACTTCTCCAATAGTTTTCCACGCTATACCGGCCATATATATCAAACGAATCCAGGACAACTCGGCCAACGGATAACTCGACCCTTACCAACTCGGCCAACGACCCTTACATACTCGGCCAACCCGAGTTGGTAGGGGTCCGGTCTGACTTCGGACAACTCGACCCCTTTTATTTTTGTTTAATTTTCGACATTTTAAATATTTTTTTCTAAATAAAAAGTAATAAAATGGGAAGAAACGGTCTTCACGGGCATCATGTGTAAATGTTGTTACGTGAAATAAAGTATTTGTGGAGATAATTTGATTTTTGAAAGGTCATACTTCTGGTGGGTTTTTTTCCTCGTCGCCAAGATTTTGTCACGTGATATCCTCCGCACTCGAACCCACTCGACAGTCGATTTGTGCCTATTTTTCAATCAATTCGCCTTGAAACAAAATATTTAATAACTCTGCGCTTAAATTTGAGTTTTGTGAGTCTCGAGCTGTTAAATTTTTGTTGACATGAACTCTTAAACGTACATTTTCAAGCACAAAACTCTCCTAATCGCGAGTGGCTTCAAGCCCAGTTCGTATGACATCCTCCGCACTCGGCCGTTATTGGTAAGTGACGAAGTCGATTTGTGTCTAATTTTCAATCAATTCCCCTTGAAACAAAATATTTAATAACTGTTCGCTTAAATTGGAGTTTTGTGAGTCTCAAGTTGTTAAATTGTGTTGACATGAACTCTTAAACGTACATTTTCAAGCTCAAAACTCTCCTAATCGAGAGTGGCTTCAAGCCTAGTTCGTATGCCGTGCAGTGGCGCCGCGGTGCCCTAAGCTCCAGGGCGGCCTCGCATCGACAAGTCCGCCCGCCGCAGCGGCCTGCCCTTGTTCTGGGACTACGCTACGCTGTGTTTGCAAGTGGGTCGTATTGACCGAGTATTTTTGTATGAAATTCTCTTTTTTTTAGACCAAATTACAGTCCCCTATGCAAAGATTGAACCCCACATTTTCATATTTGATGGACGATTCTTTGGATTTAGTTTCTGGTGGCCATAATAAACAACAAATTGAGCCTGGGTAAGGCCAGTAAAAATGAACCGTTGCTGCGAATTGTGTTAGACTCTGTCTAGTGCAGTGCATGGTTGAGTCATTTTCTAAATTTGTAACAAATTATAATAAATGCATAGAATAGATAGCAAACAAATAAATGGAATTTGTCTGACATTTTGTCCCCCCAGAGTAACCAAGACAACAGTGGCGCGGTGTACCCTGCAAGTGATTGGGGGGGGGGGGGGGAGCATGTGCCCCCCTCCCATGAAACGCATAGCTGTGCCACCGCAAGACAATGACGTAGCGTGGGCAGTTGGACAGTGGGCACTGAATATCGAAGAGGGGTACTACGTTGAGAAAGCGAGGCAACCGATTTGGGGGCAGGGCCTTCTTCATGTTGACTATTTTTTGTAATGTTTTGAAAATTAATTTTGTTCATTTTCTCACATTTTGAATTATATCCCACAGATTTGGTAATGTAGAGGTCAAGTAACAAAGATACCAGTGGCTTGGCGTAGTCGGAGTAATGGGGGCCATATGACTTGTGAGTTATTAATTGTGGGGCCGGGCACAGCCTATTGATGTTTCTCTATATTTTCACAGATAAACAATGAGATTGTTTTATTTTTTTTGCAAATCATTATTTTTTGTTTTTGTTTGGGGGGGGGGGGGGGGTAGTTAGGCCACCACAAGACAATGACTTAGCGTGGGCAGTTGGACGGTGAGCACCAAATATTGGAGAGGGGTGCTACATTGAGGAGGCGAGGCAACCTAGTAGGGGGCAGGGCGTTCTTCTTTTTGTTTTTGTTTGGGGGGGGGGGGGGGGGGGGTAGTTAGGCCACCACAAGACAATGACTTAGCGTGGGCAGTTGGACGGTGAGCACCAAATATTGGAGAGGCAACCTAGTAGGGGGCAGGGCGTTCTTCATGTTTACTATTTTGTCACATGTTTTTAACATTTATTTTGTTCATTTTCTCACACCCAGATTTGATAATGTGGCGGTCAAGTAACCTAGACCATGACGTAATGTGGAACCAGATTTGGGGCAGTGTACATCAGAGAGGAGGTAATTAGTGATAGAGCTGGGAGCAGGGTATACTTGACAGTGGCGGATCTATGGGGGGGGGGGGGGGTTAGGGGGTTTAAACCCCCCCCCCCCCCCCCCCCTTGGGCTGCCAAGTGAAAATGTATCGGTGAAAAAAGTGAAAAAAAAATCACTTACGGGGGTTCAAAATAGCAAAAAAAAAATCGCCTCTTCGCGGCTCGTGGACGAAAGTTTAAAAAATCACTTACGGGGGTTCAAAATAGCAATCAAAAATTCGCGGCTCGTGGACGATGCTCCGCATCGTCATTGGGTCAAACCCCCCCCCCTAGCAAAAAGCTAGATCCGCTCCTGCTTGATCTCATGTCATCAAGATTGATGTTAAAACCAAATAGCATTTGGAAATTTTGAGAAAACAACTAGATTTACCAAACTAATTGAACAATATTGTTAAAATAGTATTAAAATGACTTATGTGGTAAAATCTGAACCTTTCTCTATCATAAGATGCAGATAATGTCAGTTGCTTTTTGTTTACATGGCATGGGTCTGCTGTATATAGTCTAGTGGCTTAGCGTCAAATTTCTCGATTATCATTACTTGCGGAATAAAATCGCCATTTTGGGTACAGGGCTTCCTTGTGAAGAAATGAACAATCTTAGCGTAGGAATACGCTTCAAATATTTAATTTAAGCGTATTGATTTGGCTTTGAGTTCTCATCTCAAGATGAAATATGTTGACAAATATATAAAGAACTCATATCAGTTTCTGGTACTATACATGGTACTAATTAGAATCGTAAATCTTAAATTTATGAGGAATATAACAAAAAGATTCAATTTGCTATGCAGGGTGGTCCCAAAGAACGGAACGGTGCACTTCCCAAAATAATGTATAGTAACAAAATAATAATGTCCATTAGATAGAATGCCTTTTCCTATGAAAACAATACCAAGAACAGTAATTTCAGTTGTGTAGTTTTTGTCTTAGGGCACTCTGAGTGACACCATGTCAGGTTCCCATTTTTGTCACTTACTGCCCGTCATATCAAACAACCATGCCCATTCTCTCGGCACACAGCTGAATGAAACAATATTCCAATATCGCACGTATTGCTCGTTGTTCAATACTATGATGGGCAGTAAGTGCGATTTTTCACGCACTGACTTGGTAAAAATTGACCAAAATAGGAGCCTGACATGGTGTCACTCAGAGTCCCCTAAAACAAAAACTACACAACCAAAATAAATTACTGTTCTTGGTATCGTTTTTCATTGGAAAAGATACCCTATTCGATGGACATAATTATTTTGTTACTATATTTTGGGAAGTGCCCCATTCCGTTTTTTTGGGATACCCTGTATAGTGATGTTGACTTGGTTGAATTTATAATGTCAGGCATAAATAGGAATATGTAATCTGTGATTTATATTCATTATTCTTTCTGCTAGACTCATCAAGATCCACCTCTGATATTAAGAGAGTCAACTTACTGCATTCAAGGCCTTCATCCATCTATCGGTCCGAATACATCTTTTGGAGGAGATGAATCTTAGTTGCAGACTTTTCTGACTGTACACCAGAATGATCATGATCATCTATGATGTAAGTTCTCTTATTTGGTAATTTTGGGGAAATCAAGAAGTTGTGGGTTGGAGCGCCACCAAGTCCGCTTGTGAATTTTTTGAGCAGTGGCATAGAATGGTCAGACCAAGTAGGGGTGGGAGCATGTGAATTATATGGGGGCACACCCTATGTATTTATTTATTTTGAAAAGAATTTTACCCCTGTGATTTAATTGTTTAAGACAAATTATTTGAAGCACATGCCCCCATAATATTACACCACTAATGTCAGATCTCTGTGGATGTATGTATAATTATAAGCATAC